>CAJQZJ010032981.1:2619146-2649951 GCA_907164525.1 Lophiomys imhausi | reverse complement strand
GTGTGTGTGTGTGTGTGTGTGTGTGTGTGTGTGTGTGTGTGTGTGTGCTGTGTTGTGTTGTCTTGCTGCTGCCTATCTCTGAGTATATGTGATGCTCAGGGGACAATTTGTGGGAGTTCATATTCTCCTTCCACCACCTAAGTTCTGGGACGTGAACTCAGGTTGCCAAACTGACACGGAGCTGTCCTTACTGAGTCATCTCACCTGTCCTGCACATATCTTCTGTGCTTTTCATTAAGTTGTTGTAGTTGATAATACACCATTTGCAAGAGGTAGAAAACAATTTTTTTGGGATACTAACTTCAACTAATTTGTAAAACAGAACTGCATGTTTAAATATAAGTCAAAATAAGAAATCTAATGGATTATGATTTTTCTTTAGACCTATTTTTGAGAATCATTAATACATGTACAAACTGAAAAGGATGTCTGGAAGCCATTTCTTTAGGAGATCAATCAAGCGAACTTATTTTTCTTTATGTAGTCTAGATTTAACATTTAGGTAAAAACAGCAAACTTAGTAGAGCATGAAATGAGAGCATGCACAGGAAAATGGAGAGATTTTTAATTTATTTTCAGACGACATTCTCTCTTTAGTATCTCACTGAGGTGAAAAAGGTGACTAGCAGAGTCCCTATAAGTTATAAACCCACGATAAGTTGTGATCATAGAACCACTAGATGAACTGTAACACTCTTTCAGCAACAGTTGCTTGGAACTTATTTTAATATACCTTTCAGATCCACAGAACTTATGCTTTTCAAAAGTTCATGTGCAAACTGAATCTCTCAGCCTACACACATCAGAGAAAATATGAGCATATTTGAGTGAGTTCATACTTCACTGTCTTCCCCTCTCTATCTTTTGAATTAAAATAAAATTAAGGACAGACTGAAGTTTGTGACCAAATTTTAAATCAATGATTTTCTCCTTTATAAAGTCAACCAAGTATTAAATCAACACAACTTTTATATTTTGCCTAGATTCTGGTTAATTTTATATATTAATTATTTATAATTTTCTGATAAATGCAACCAAAGGAGATTTACTTTAAATTTTATAGGAACTTATTTAAAAGTTAACAGTTGTAAAGATCTTCCATTTATAATTTTTGTGTTTGTTTTTTTATAATTTATTTACTTTTTTAATAATTTATTTTTTATTTCTTCAAGTTACATCTCAATCACAATCCCCTCCCTACTCCTCCCTCCAGTCCCACCCTTCCACCCTCCTCCCCCTCAACCCCCCATCCTCTTCCCTTCTTTTTTTTTTTTTAGTTTAAGGTATTTCTTTTTCCCCCCAACAGCTCTCCCTTTCAGTCCAAAAAAATGGTTCTTTTTCTTATAACTATAAATATAATACAAAACAACAGAAATAAATAGGCCACGATTATATGAGTTATATGGCTTAGCATACATTCCCAATGTCCAGTCCATATGTATTTGGCACCTGACTTTAACATTCTACTATCTAACCATCTCCATGAGTTTAAAGTTCTATATCTAACTCAGCTTTCATACTAACTTGCCTGATAATTTTAAAAATATCTTCTTAGATCCAGAACACCCTCTTGATTCCTAAACAACTCAAAATTTAACTATGAGACTCTAGCTATCTATTCTTCAACCACCTCAGAGACCTGAGAGGGATAAATATATCTGATTATATAGGAAGTGCAGGGCCTGCATCTTCCAAAACTAAGAAATGACATACCAATGGCTGCCTAGATGGTTCCCATTTTCTCTTCATACATTACAGCATCAATCTTCAGCTGTTTGGTCCCGTTTCTCTGACAGACATTGATTGTAGAGCAGGAAATATGAAGGACTTACCTACTCTGTCTTGGCAGAGCTAGGCTGTCGACTTGTCTGCTTCCAAGTTTTGTCCTTTTTGGACAGCAGTCTGTCTACATTTGAAGCAAGGGGTTTTTCTTGCCAAGAGATAGGCTTGCCACTAATTCAACCATCTCACACTGGAGATTCTTCGATGATCATCTTCTACTTGGAGTAGAATAGGGGGTGCTGTCAGGAGCTGACATGTCTCGATATCAAAAATAAATATTAATTTAGGAAAACATCTTTGAATGCCATATTCTGCAGATCTCTTGTGGTTTTTGAAGAAGCCCTATCTATCTCTTGTATTTAGATAAGCAGTATTGCTTGTCTCTTAACAACTTGATTTCTGAGTAGCTAAGAGAATATCTGTGATAGACTGTCATAGTAGCTAACAAAATGTCATGCTTGCATGACTATGAGTTTGCATTTCTTAATTATCCTAAACAATTTAAGACAGTTGGTATCAATATGCCAAAGCTGCACATTTCCTTTTTAAGCATTACTAGGTAAAATACCTTTAAGAAGCGTTACCCTTAATTTTGTATCAATATACAAAGATCAATACCATATATACAAAGATCAATACCAATATGGCCAAATACTCTTAATTTTGTATCAATATACAAAGATCAATATTGATGTAACCCAATAAAATATTAATGTTACATTAATATACAATGATCAATACCACTTTAGCCAAATAAAATATTAATTTTGCCTCAATATACAAAGGTATAAGGGCATATTCAATAATCTGTCCTTTTTTTCTTGATCTTTTCTATACTATGTCTATGTCCCATTTTTTTCTCATGTCTGTTCACTCCTTCATAGGAGAGAAAGAAGAATACAGAAAAGAAAAAGAGAGAAGTCCCTGGGTCTAACCTCCAAAACCCATTTAACAAGACCATTTAGCAGCTTGTAGTCTCTTCCCCTAAATAACAAAATTTTCTGTTATCCGTCAAATAACCAAAAAAAAAGGGAGGGGGAGCAACCTCCCCACCTTCTGGTCATGGGACATTGCTCTCTTAAAATGACTTCCTGCTGATTTGGGACATAGTAAACCTTTTTGGGGCCCAAATAAAAATGGAAAAATGGTTAAAAATGTTAATGGAATCATTTGATGTTCAGCCCTTTTGTGCTCAGCTGTTTAGATGTCCTAAGAAGTTTGTAGACAGAAGCTGATCTTCAGGGCTTTATTGAATGAATTTATGGCTGGGGAAATCTGTGGAGCTGAATGATCTTAGCGATTTTGAGTTGTTGTGGTTGTAAACTTTTGAAGGAAACAGGTATTGAGGAAGTCTGCAAGGCTGGATCATCTGGGCCACTCCTCTTCTTTGGTGTCTGATTTGTTTCCTGCTGAGGTTTTCTTTGTCCAATTGTCCCTGGATTCCTTGAACGGATGCTTTAAATCTCCTGGAAAGATAAGAACAGAGCCCTGCCCTAATCCTAACTCTGGGACAATTACCTTTTTTGGGGGGGAGAGGGGTCAGGTAATATTTCTCCTGAAGCAAATTTGGTTTTTTGACAATATATAAAGTATTACCTTTCAATCCGGATTAAAGAAGAAATTATTTTGATATTTTGGAGCTAAACAACCCTTTAGTGTATATATTTTGAGATCTCAAAGGACAATTTGTTTGAATTTCAGCATGCCTTTTGTAAGTAGCTTTTAAACTTAAATCCTTCCAAATCCTATGGTCCTGCCTCTGCATTCTAAGTATTGGGATCAAAGACATGTGGTTCCCAACTGATGGGATTAAAGATGTGCTCCACCACCCATGGATCGAAGTTTTTCTCTATTTAGAGCTTGTTTTGTATCAGGCTGACCTTGAGATCTGAGATCTGCCTGTTTCTGTCTCTAGTGTGTTGGGATTAAGGGTGTATTCTTCTTGAATGATGGGATTAAGGGTGTGCACCATCACCAGCCTGTTCCTTGTAAGTCTAGAATTTATAAGACAACTGACTCTGTAGTGCTTCTCCCGTCCTCTCTGCTGAAGTTAAAGGCAAGGGCTGACACCACACATTTCATGCATTTTACCTTAGCTCTAATATTTTTTGACTCTTGGAGGTTTATAAAACCAGGTTGAATGGCTGTAACCTTTAATTTATTTACAGTGTTTTAAACCTGTTACCTGCTTTTTTTAATTAATAAATTTATTTATTTGTTGCTTCAGGTTACATCTCCATCATATTGTCCTATTTCTCCCCTTCCCAGCCCCACCCTCCCATCCTCTACCCCCTAATCCTTCCCTCTTGCTCCTCTGGAGTGGAGTGTCCCTACATAACAACAGTCCCTCACCCCAGTTCAGAAGTCATATGAAGGCAAAGAGCCTCTTCATACACTGGGGACCTACAAGGCAGTACCACCATTGAAAGGTGTCTCCTTGCTAGGAAGGGAAAACTAAAAAACAGACCAAAAAACATACAAACCAACAAGAACAAACAACAACAAAAAAAAAAGAAAAGAAAAAGGAAAAAGAAAAGAAGAAAAAAGTCTATGTCCATGTTCCCTTTGGTGTATTGGTTGTAGAACAGATATCCTGTACTATATAGCTAAAATCATACTATAAGTGAATAGATGCCATGTGCATCCTTCTGAGTCTGGGTTAGTTCACTCAGGATGAGCTTCTCTAGTTCCATCCATTTGGCTGCAAATTGCATAATTTCATTGTTTCTGATAGCTGAGTAATATTCCATCGTATAGATGTACCACAGTTTTTTAATCCATTCTTCAGTTGAGGGACATCTGGGTTGTTTCCAGTTTCTAGCTATTACAAATAAGGCTGCTATGAACATAGATGAGGAGACTTTCCTAAGATTCCGTGAGGAGTCATTTGCATGTATACCCAGAAGTAGTATGGCTGGGTCCTGAGGCAAAGCTATTCCAAGATTTCTAAGATATCGCCATACTGACTTCCATAGTGGTTGCACAAGCCTGTACTTCCACCAACAATGGAGGAGAGTTCCCTTTTCTCCACACCCTCCCTAGCAAGTGCTATCATTTGAGCTCTTGATCTTAGCCATTCTGGCAGGTGTGAGATGGAATCTCAGAGTAGTCTTGAGTTCCATTTCTCTAATGATTAAGGATGCTGAGCATTTCTTCAGGTGTCTCTCAGCCATTAGGGATTCCTCCTTTGTGAATTCTCTATTTAGCTCTGTCTCCCATTTTTTTGATTGGATTATTTGGTTTGTTGGCATTTAATTTCTTGAGTTCTTTGTAGATTTTTGATATAAGCCCTCTGTCAGAAGTGGGGTTGGTGAAGATTTTTCCCAGTCTGTAGGCAGCCGTTTTGTATGACTGACCGTGTCTTTTGCCTTACAGAAGATTTTCAGTTTCATGAGATCCCATTTATTGACTGTTGGTCTCAGGTCTTGAGCTGTTGGTGTTCTGTTCAAGAAGTTGTCACCTGTGCCAATGAGTTCAAGGGTTTTTCCCACTTTTTCTTCTAGTTGATTTAGTGTGAGCAGCCTTATGCTAAGGTCTCTGATCCACTAGGATTTACGTTTTGTACAAGGTGATAAGTATGGGTCTAATTTCATTCTTTTGCAAGTGGACATCCAGTTGGACCAGCACCATTTGTTGAAGATGCTGTCTTTCTTCCATTGTGCGGTTTTGGCTTCTTTGTTAAAAATTAGGTGGACATAGTTGTGTGGGTCCATTTCTGGGTCTTCAGTTTGATTCCATTGATCTACTGGTCTGTTTCTATACCAATGACATGCTGTTTTTACTATTATTGCTCTGTAGTACAGCTTGAAATCTGGGATGGTGATACCTCCAGATGTTTTTTTTTTTGTTTTTGTTTTTGTTTTTTTTTATTGTACAGGATTGATTTAGCTATTCTGGGTTTTTTGTTGTTCCATATGAAATCGAGAATAGCTGTTTCCAGGTCTATAAAGAATTGTGTTGGTATTTTTATAGGAATTGCATTAAATCTATATATTGCTTTTGGTAGGATAGCCATTTTTATTATGTTGATCTTACCTGTCCATGAGCATGGGAGGTCTTTCCACCTTCTAAAGCCCTCTTCCATTTCTTTCTTCAGGAGCTTGAAGTTCTTGTTGTACAGGTCCTTTACTTGCTTGGGTAGAGTTACCCCTAGGTATTTTAGGTTGTTTGTGGCTATTGTGAAGGGGGTTGTTTCCCTTATTTCTTTCTCAGTCCATTTGTTTGTTGTAGATAGAAGGGCTTCTGATTTTTGTTTTGAATTAATTTTGTATCCAGCCACCTTGCTGAAGTTGTTTATCAGCTGTAAGAGTTCTCTGGTGGAGTTTTTGGGGTCGCTTATGTATACTATCATATTGTCTGCAAATAGTGATAATTTTACTTCTTCATTTCCAATTAGTATCCCCTTGATCTCTTTTAGTTGTCTTAGTGCTCTATCAAGAACTTCAAGTACTATATTTAAGAGATATGGTGATTGTGGACATCCTTGTCTTGTCGCTGAGTTTAGAGTAAATGCTTCAATTTTCTCTGAATTTAACTTGATGCTGGCCACTGGCTTGCTGTATATTGCCTTTATTATTTCTAAGTACGGTCCTTGTATGCCCATTCTCTCCAGAACTTTTAGCATGAAGGTGTGTTGGATTTTGTCAAATGCTTTTTTTGCATCTAGCAAGATTATCATGAGGTTTTTTTCTTTCATCTTGTTTATATGGTGAATGACGTTGATAGACTTTCGTATGTTGAACCATCCCTGCATTCCTGGGATGAAGCCTACTTGGTCATGGTGTATGATACTTTTGATGTGTTCTTGAATTCAGTTTGCTAGTATTTTATTAAGTATTTTTGCATCTATGTTCATGAGGGAGATTGGTCTGAAGTTCTCTTTCTTTGTTGGGTCTTTGTGTGGTTTAGGAATCAAGGTGACTGTGGCCTTATAGAATGAGTTTGGCTGTGTTCTTTCTGATTCTATTTGGTGGAAGAGTTTGAAGAGTATTGGTGTTAGCTCCTCTTTGAAGATCCGGTAGAATTCTCTGCTAAAGCCATCTGGCCCTGGGCTTTTTTTGGTTGGGAGATTTTTAACGACTGTTTCTATTTCCTTAGGGGTTATTGGGCTGTTTAATCTGTTAATCTGATCTTGATTTAGTTTTGGTAGGTGGAATCTATTGAGAAAATTGTCCATTTCACTTAGTTTTAAATCATTTTTAAAACTTATTTAAAAGTTAACAGTTGTAAAGACCTTCCATTTATAATTTTTGTGTTTGTAATGTATAGTAGAGTTTTTCTCTCTGTGATTGGCAAGCACCTGGCAGCGTGAAACACAGATGAATTAAGAATCATCACAAATGGTACTGGACAGGATCTTATTTCTTCATTATATTTAGTTTTTAACAGTTGAAAATAAAAGAAGAGAAATTTTAAAGCTTGTCCAACACAGGAAATTAAATTACATAATATTTGGTCAGTAGCATAAGAATCCATGTAAATAAAAAGAAAGAATTATCTTTCTTGTGTTTGAAATGTATTTTGATACAATCATAAATAAAAGAGCATAGAAAAAAGCAGTTAAAATGGAGGACACATATACATTCTTTACTGTAAGAAAATTAAATGGTGAAAAATCTCTGTTGCTATTATCATGAATTTAAGTATTCAAGTGAATATTACTATACATAACTGTTAGCATCTTATTCCTTGAAGAAAAATGGAAGTAAAAGATGAAACTGTGTCATTG
This sequence comes from Lophiomys imhausi, assembly GCA_907164525.1. Taxonomy (NCBI): domain Eukaryota; kingdom Metazoa; phylum Chordata; class Mammalia; order Rodentia; family Muridae; genus Lophiomys; species Lophiomys imhausi. The sequence continues at coordinate 2,642,441 of CAJQZJ010032981.1, read as the reverse complement.
ATTAAAGAAATGTTTATGTTGTGTGGTGGTGGTGCATACCTGTAATGCCAGCACGTTGCAGGCAGTGGCAGACAGATTTCTGAGTTCAAGGGTTGCCTGGTCTAATAAGTGAGTCCCAGGACAGTCATCAATACAAAGAAAAGCCCTATCCTAAACAAATTTAAAAAAGGTTATAATGTAATGAAAATAATTCTAAGAATAAGATCTGGAAAAGTGAAGAAAAACTTTCAACTTTGAGAGGAAAAAAAAATGGCTTCCTTACTAGAGGGAGACAGACGTCCATCAAGACAATTCTGTTAATGAGGTACCCATGGGAACCTGTCAGATAAATTTAATTTGAACCAGTGACACACCCCTAAAAGCCTCTAGTTTTACTTCTCACAGAACACACTGAAGCTGTCTGGTACAAGTGCACTTCTTTGCCCTTTCATGAAATAAGCAGGAAGGTAAATGTCACCAGTTTGCCTTTGCTTAACATTTTTTCAAGTAATTGGGTAGCCATCATAGGCCTTCTTGTCCTATCCATTGCCTTAAATTAGACTAATCATTAAAGTCCTACAACTGACTGGGCTCTTTCTCTGACCTTTTCTGTTTTCTTTTAAAACTATTAGTTCAAGGCTTGTCCAAATGCACAACAGAATGGTGGGATGTCCTTATCATAACATGTGATCAACTTCTTCCCTTTGCAGATTTAAAAATAATGTCTCAGAGATATTAGCTTTTCAAAACTTAATTTTTTGTGTGATACTTGACTAGTAGTAAAAGTTCAGAAACTAAGTTATACAAGTTTGTACAAACGGTCCCTTTATCCAGCTGTTTAGGTTATTTACTGAACTTTCAGAAGACCTTGGTTCAGAAAGCAACCTCCATGTCTGGTGTCTCATAATCAGTTGTTGCAGGGGTTCTGGTATACTCTAAAAGCCTTTGCAAACACATGATGCACATAAGCTCATGCAGGCACACATAGATGCACATAAATAAAAAAAACAAAATAATGAAGAAGAGAAATGAGCATTATTATTAGCTTATTTTTTTCTATTAAGGTAGGCAACTGGTAATTAAGTTAGAACAGTATCCAAAGTGGTCTTAAGGACAAATCTAAACAGCTGTGTGGCCTATATACTTAGAAGTTGACAAAGGTCAAAAGGAAAACATGTTACATTATATAAGATAACATCAATCGAGGGACATGGCCCAGAAAGAATACTTGGTATGGTCATGCACAGTCATTTTTATATATCTACAGCAACATTGAAAGAGCAAAGTTAACTGTTTAGGTCAAAACTATATTAACTGTAAGAACTACATTATTTTCTATCTAGCTCTTGACAGAAAGTTAAAGTGACCTCTATGCCTATATAGTAGAGAGGTTCACCCTGGGGGCCCATTATACCTATACCAATGTTGTTTATTTCTTCTGTTCCATGCTCAATTTCTTCTCTAAGTAGAAAAGCATGAAGGTAAATGATTTTTTAAAGGTTCAAAACCTCTCTGATGAGCAATTTCCTGGATTGTTAAACAAATGATTTAGACTATTACCTCAAAATTCCAAGGTGAAAGTTATTAGGAATGTGTTGCACTTTTCCTTAGCATATTTTGTGGGTTTTTCCCCTTTGTTTGATTGTTTTGTTTTATGTGACAGATTCTGACTCTGAAGCCCTTGTTTGTGCAATGCAATGCATTTCACTATGAATTCTAAGTTGGCCTCAGTTGATCCTGCCTGGGCCTACTGAATGCTGGGAAAATATACATGTCACTATGCTTGACAACTTTTCCATTACTTATGGTTCTTTTTCTTTTGCAATAGCTATGGCCACTGATTGAAGTTACACATAAGACTGAATTATTCCCATATATCCTTATCTTCCTCTCACACTCTTACAAATGTTTAAGTACTTATGATAGGCAGCATTTTCAGAACTTTTTTTCCATTTTCACATGCATATATGTCAGAATGAATAGCAAATGCCAATGTCTGCCATCACAAAGAAGAGTTAATAGAAAAGGAATGAACACAGTAACAAAAGGAATGTGACTTCCACAATCATGCTCATTTTTATCAATGCTCATGATTAGAGAGCATTTGAAACATGCTTTCAGTTTCTCTACAACTCTTACCCCCCCCACACACACACAGCAACCTATTTTGTTCACTTTGCCTGAGAGGAGTTTACTTTGCCTTTTTTGATGCTTATTAGAGGAGAAAATGTGGGTGCCAGGATCACTTAATGGGTCATTTGTGCACAGAGAACAGGCTTGTCTATTTATCTATTACACTACTTACTTGCATGAAAACAAATTTTGGCCTGAAAGGCATGAATAGATTGGTCAGGAATGGAGTAGTTGTGAATCTTAGCCACATTTTACTATCTCATGTAAGCTTACTAAAAATGGGACTTTCATCAAGTACCTTGCTTGTTTTATTTTAACCATGGGTGGCAGGGGTTGGAGAAAGAGACTAGCAATGATTATTGACATTTAAATCCATAATGCATTCCTAAGTATTTGTTAATCATTTTTAGTATTTTTGCAATCACAAATCAATAGTCAAGCATTTCTATAACAGTTCTGAGTTTAGAATGAATTCAATAGAAAATATCAAAGAAAGAAAATCTAAGAACTTCTAAAGTACAGAAGGTACCTACTTCCAACTTCTTTACCAGAAATCAGTTAAATGAATAGCATTTAAAAAATGATAAGCCAGTTTCACAAATAACACATTGAGGATTCATGAGATGCAGGACATCACACTAGGACATGCAGTAAATAAAAGCAAAATAAAAAACTGAGTCATAAGATACCTGCAATCTAGTTGAAAAAGAAAGTGGTTACAATTTACATTAAAGCTATGATATAAGATAGTATAATAAGTGCCATGGGAAAGAATAAAACAGAATGCTAAAGCATTTCAATTGAAAATGAGATTAACCAAAACAGGATATGTTTTATATGCTGACTACTCATATATATATATATATATAATTAAAGGCTTAAATGAGAAATAATAAATGGTAGAAGAGTTGAAAATCAACAGCTATAACATGGAATGAATAACACATGTGACTACTTTTCTGTTTTTTCTTTTCATGTTGGCAATCATAAATATTTTACCTATAAAGTGTTATCTTTTGATAGAGTAGCACTTAGCTTCTTCATTCTGTGTTATATTCCTCTTAATGCTATCTATTCTGGGTTGGAAGATTTACGTTTACTTCAGTATTCTATCTGGTCAACAGGAACGCGGCAAATTTGCCTGGATTCTTCAAGTGGTTATATAACCTTGTTTGTCTCAATGGTAGGACATGGTCACAGAGAAAATATTCTAAATATTTGGGTTGAAAATTTATCTACTGAAGTGGATAATTAAAGAAAGATGCTGATTCATTGCTCTCAAAAATCAACACATGCTGTTAGTGGGCTGGGCTTTATTAAGAGAAGGTAGAGGAACATGAATAACTCAAAGACCCCCTGTTATCGGTCTGAGAGCAGCAGGGAACAAGTTTGCTTCATTGTGGACTGCAAAAGGTGGACGTTTCTGGCTCCATCTCTTGTGCTGAGTTGCAATTTTTCACTTTACCTGGAAGATCACCCCAGTTTTATAAAGCAATGACAGGTCAGTTCATATTTATGGTGACCATTGAGAGATGGAAACCATTTTCTTTCTTTTTCTTCTTTTTTATTTTTTTCTTGTTTTGTTTTTTTAATATTTATTTATTAATTCAAGTTATATTTCAATCACAGCCCCCTCCCTTCTCTCCTTGACCCCATCCTCCCACCTTCTTCCCTCCCTCCCTCCTCTCCTTCTCTTTGGGTGAGGATGGTTCCATACCTATCAAGCCACTTCAGTTCATAGTCACGTGAGGTCCAAGACTTTCCTTTTGCCTGGGTGCCAAACATGGCAGCCCAACTAGAGTAAGGTGTCCCACTAACAGGCACCATAGTCCATGACAACCCCTGCCACCACCACCACTTGCTAAGGGATCTGTATAAAGGCAAAGTTGTAATATATATATATATATTGGGGCCTATGTCTGATCTATATATGATTTTTCTTTTTTCTTTTTTGTTTAGTATTTCAGTATCTGTAAGGCTCTAGGGGCATAAGTAGGTTGGTTCTGTTGATCTTCATGTGGTCTTCTTGTCCTTTTGGGGTACCTGTATTTCTCCTCCGTCTCTCTTTTTTTTTAATTATTTATTGCTTCAGGTTACATCTCCATCGTAGTGTCCTCTTTCCTCCCCTCCCAGTTCCACCCTCCCACCCTCTACCCCCTAACCCTCCCATCCCACTCCTCTGGAGTGGATTGTCCATACATAACAGTCCCCTGCCCCAGTTGAGAAGTCTATGAGGGCCAAGAGCCTCCTCATAAACTGGGGACCATGAGAAGTCAAAGTATCCCTATTTGCAGATGATATGATAGTACACATAAGCGACCCCAAAAATTCCATCAGAGAACTCTTACAGCTGATAAACACCTTCAGCAAGGTGGCTGGATACAAAATTAATTCAAAAAAATCAGAAGCCCTTCTTTATAAAACAAATAAATGGGCTGAAAAAGAAATTAGGGAAACAACTCCCTTCACAATAGCCACAAACAATATAAAATATCTGGGGGTAACTCTACCCAAGCAAGTAAAGGACCTGTACAACAAGAACTTCAAGTCCTTGAAGAAAGAAATTGAAGAGACCATCAGAAAAATGGAAAGATCTCCCATGCTCATGGATAGGTAGGATCAACACATTAAAAATGGACATCTCACCATAAGCAATATATAGATTCAATGCAATTCCTATCAAAATACCAACACAATTCTTTTTAGACCTGGAAAAAGCTATTCTTAATCTCATATGGAACAACAAAAAACCCAGAATAGCTAAATCAATCCTGTACAATGAAAAAACATCTGGAGGTATCACCATCCCAGATTTCAAGCTGTACATCAAAGCAATAGCAATAAAAACAGCATGGTATTGGTATAGAAACAGACCAGTGGATTAATGGAATCGAATTAAAGACCCAGAAGTGAACCCACACACCTATGGGCACCTAATTTTTGACAAAGAAGTCAAAACAGCACAATGGAAAAACAATAGCATCTTCAACAAATGGTGCTGGTCCAACTGGATGTCCACATGTAAAAGAATGAAATTAGACCCATACTTATCACCTTGTACAAAACTTAAATCCAAGTGGATCAAAGACCTTAACATAAGGCCAGACACATTAAATCTACTAGAACAGAACGTCGAAAAACCCCTTGAACTCATTGGCACAGGTGACAACTTCCTGAACAGAACGCCAACAGCTCAGATCTAAGACCAACAACCAATAAATGGGACCTCGTGAAACTGAAAAGCTTCTGTGAGACAAAAGACACTGTCATTCTAACAAAATGGCTGCCTACAGATTGGGAAAAAATCTTCACCAACCCCACATCTGACAGAGTTAATATCCTCCTCCCTCTCTTATACAGGACTCCTAAAGCTCCAACTAATGTTTGCATGTGTGTCTCAGCATCTGTTTTGATTCTCTGCTGAGTGGAGATCCTGTACACACATGCCATGATACTCCATTACTGACATCCCTCAATATTTCTTTGATTTCAATTGTTAAAGGAATATCCCACAAAATGAAGTATATATCAGGATTAACACTGAATTAAAACTGCAGGGATAAAGGGATGGAAGGATACTGGCATACTCCTGTCCACAAGCTTGACAGGAAATTTATTTTGATATAGCTGAAAAGTAATTAACCTCCACTGTGAGAGAATTCTATTACTAGTAGCAACTCTGCCATGCAAAGTGCACTACATGGAAATGTTACAGGCTATCAAGCAGAAATGGCAGATTTGTGTGCATTTTAAACTCAATTTCAATTATTCCAGTTTCTTCTCCTTTCCAATTCTCCTTCCATACCACCTTCCGTCTTATTTTCACAGAACCTGAAAGTTAATATGCACCCAGAACTCAAAAATGTTCAAGTGCTACAAAGCTTTGGAAGACATTTCTGCACCACTAGTGTTTAGGGATAATCTCCCAATAAATAACTGAGTGTAATGAAAAGAATGTAGTACTGTGCAAAGACAATATGCCATAAATGTTGCTACAGACAAAACCAAGAAGATCATAATTCACTCAATTATGTTAGTTTCATCATTGATGGAAAATGTTTATATAGGTGTATACAATATTTTATAAGGAAAATAGTAGAGCATAAAAAACGGAATTCTCCACAGACCATTTCTGTGATAACACTAATTTTGAAAAAGTATTAATAACTATTGGCATATTACTCAACAATTTTAATATATTGCCAGTTTCATGTATTATTATAGTTAATTTTTGTGACCAATAAACACCAAATGAAGGCAAAACATTTTAATAAATTCATATAAAAACATACAGCATGTGTGTGTGCACACAAAACACACACACACACACACACAAACACACACACACAAGGAAACTAAGATTAAAGATAAACAGGTGAACACAGACAACATAGTTAAACCACATCCCTTTTCCAGTATTTTTGCACTACCAGAATAGAACAAGATTTGGAGGTTGAATAAAAAAGAAAGTTCAATTGATCAAATTCAATGTGTCAAATGCTATTAGAATTTACACTTACAATTCATTGACTTATTCTTCTTATTTAAGAAGTAAGCAAATGTACACTGCTGAGATTGGTGCAACTTACCCCAGTTCTCCTGGTCAGAGCTATTAGAATTTATAACTCATATGCACTGACCCAGAGTTCATTTACCTGTTGTGTAGTGTGTTTAAATTTCAAGGTGATCACAGCAATTCCAAAGAAACTGTTTTACTTATAGCTGCACTGTGGGAATTCAGCCAATACTTTGCTTTCTTCCATTATATAAAACATCCATAAGCTTATGAACTCTCTGAATAAAAGTAAAAGAACTGCTATATCATATTTGTGTATTTACAGAAATAAAACAGAAAAATTCAGTATTGAAATACCACACTCTCCTTCTGAGAACCCTGTCTAGTTGTGGGGTATTTTATGACATTGACTATTTATGGCCTGCTTGCTATTCTGGGAATTGAGCTTTACAAACATGAAAGCCAACTTGTAAATGTTCCCTGACAGAGAATAACACTGAACTCTGGGAAGCAGAAAGTGGTGTGCATTCTCTCTGGGATCTGTCATTGTTCATGATCATTAGAGTAGGCAGATGGGATAAACAAATATCTGTTATTTGACCGATGTAAGGGAGTTGAGATGGAAAATAACATTGCCTCCTTGTGGGATCTTGAAATAGCTAACTGGGTTGTCTGCCTTCTCTCTAGGAAAATGCTATGAACTGATAACACTGGTTGTGGTAAGTCTAATTTAAGGCCAAAAAAGAAAAATCCTCACTGAAAATTACAGGGAATGAAAAATTTTAGGAAATAAAGACTAATGAGTCCCTTCATCTTCCCAATTACTTAACAGCTGTGTGTGTGAATGACGGTTGTGCTTTAACGGCAGGTGCTCTGTCCTGCCCAGGTAGAGAGATTCTGCAGGTACGTTCCACAGCAAAAGACTTGGTTTAATGGTGACCTAAGAAACATTGAATATTTGTTTCTTTTTTATGTAAATCACTTCTTCAAAGTGACAGCAAATTCTAGACTATCCAAATTCTATAATTAATGAGAAATATTTAAACACTATTGTAATAGAAGTTTGAATATAATATATTAGAGAAAAGTTTTCTCTATTCTTTGTCCAAGATCTGTGACCTCAGTATCTTTGCGTATTTGGTTAGGTTTCTAATAGTACACATTATTTCCTACTTAGAATGTCCTTTCCTAACCCTATGTCATATAGGATTTTCTGTTTTATGCTGGCAGTTTCAGCATCTCAGGCTTCACACTTAGGTCTATGATAAATCTGGAGTTAGTTTTTGTACAAGGTTATAGACATGGATTGAATTTCATACTTCTAATCATGGGCATCCAATTTTTTCAGCATCTTTTGTTAAAGATGCCTTCTATTCTACAGCATCAATTTTTGGCATCTTTGTGGAATATTAAGTGGTTGTAATTACATGTACACATTTTTTTTTGTTTTCTACTGGTGTACACATCTATTTTGTGGTAGCCTATTATTTTTATTACCATGGCTCTGAAATGTATTTAATAAACAGAATTGCTATCCTTCTGGCATTATTCTTTTTGCTTAGGATTATTTTAGCTATCTTGGGACTTCTGTCATTCAAGACAAATTACAGAATATATATTTCTATTTCTGTGAATAAGGAGGTAGATGTTTTGATTAGGATTGTACTGAATGTGTAAATGGCTTTTAGGAAAATGATAATTTTTACACTTTTTATTCATCTGATCCATAGGCATGAAATGACTTCAAAGATGATGGATAATCTTTTTGATGCATGGCTCTATTCTGTTTACAAGTATTTCATTGAGTACTTTTAAATATATTTTCATTAGAGATATTGACTTACAGTGTTTTTTATTATTGTGTCTTTAACTAACTTTCATATTATGGAGACTAGCTTCATAGAAGGAGTTTGGGAGCTCTCCTTGGTTTAATTTTTGAATAATGTAAGGAGGATTGGTCATGGATCTTCTTTGAAAAACTTGTAGCTATCTTCTCTAAATATATCTGTCCATGTACCCATGTTTTATGGGTTTATTTAGGTTTTTTTATATCTTCTTGGTTTAATTTTGATGGTTTGGCTAATTCAGAAATTCATACATTTATTTCAGATTTTCAACCTTAATGCAGTAGAGGTTTTTAAAATATTTCCTTAAAATAATCTGAATGTCTATAATGTTTGTTTTAATCTTTCCCTGCTCATTACTGATTCTGTTGATTTTTGTTCTCTCTTTTTTGTTAGTTAATTAGGTTAATGGTCTATAAATTTGCTTTATCTTCTCAATAAGTAAACTCTTAAATTTAAGTTTTAGAATTATTTTCTTTATTTTTTCAGTATTTTCTACTCTAAGTTTCATATTTTTTGCCATTTAGTGGGTTTGAAATTGTATCTTCTTTCTCCAAATTTAGTAGTTACATCATTAATTCATTCATATGTCCTCTTTCTGATTTTTTCAATTTAGGGTTAATAATTTTCCTCATTAGACTGCTTTTAATTTGTCCCAGAGTTTTCTTGTGTTCTGTTTTCTTTTTCCTTTAGTTCCAGAATTTTAGTTTTTACTGATTTTTTTAAACCCATTCATCATCTAGTAATGAGTGTTTAGTCTCCATGAGTTTTTGTTTTAACTAGAGATTTGTTTACTATAAAGTTTATGTTTTATTGTATTATGGTTAGATAAAATATGTGGAGTTATTTCTGTCTTTCTGAATTTTCAGAGAATGATTTTTATGTCCCAGGATGCAGTCTGTTTTATATAAGCTTCCATGTACTACCTAGGAGAATGAAAATACTGTTTGGATAAGATATTTTGTATATACCTGTGAAGTCTAGTTGATGCATAATAGCATATTTTCTAATTTTATTTTTTAATATTTATTTATTACTTCAGGTTACATCTCCATCACAGTCTCCTCTTTCCACCCCTCAAAGTCCCGCCCTCCACCTTCTACTCCCTATCCCTTCCATCCCACTCCTCTGGAGTGGAGTGTCTTGACATAACAGTCCCCTGCCCCAGTTCAGCAGTCTTATGAGGGCCAAGAGCCTCCTCAAACACTAGGGGCCTACAAGGCAGCACCACTTGGGCAAAGTATCTCATAGATAGGAAACAAAGTCTATCTATGTTTCTGTTTCCTTTGGTGCATTGGTTGTAGTATAGTTATCCTGTACTATATGGCTAAAATCTGATTATAAGTGAATAGATGCCATGTGCATCCTTCTGAGTCTGGGTTAGCTCACTCAGGATGAACTTCTCCAGTTCCATCTATTTGGCTGCAAATTGCATAATTTCATTTTTTTCCCTGATGGCTGAGTAGAAGTATTCCATTGTGTAGATGTACCACAGTTTTTTTTTTTTTTTAATCCATTCCTCTGTTTAGGGACATTTAGGTTGTTTCCAGTTTCTAGCTATTACAAGTAAGGCTGCTATGAACATAGATGAGGCAACTTCCTTGTGATTTGGTGAGGAAACATTTGGATGCATACCCAGAAGTGGTATGCCTGGGTCTTGAGGTAGAGCTATTCCAAGTCTGATTTTTCTTTGCTCAAATTTTGTCCAGATAATTTCTCTATTAGAGAAAGTTACATATTGAAGTTACTCCTGATAGATTGATGTTAATCTGTATTTAAACCCAGTAGAATTTTATTTTTTACTGAAATTACATGTATCAAATTTTGTTGCATATACGTTTAGGATTGTGATGATTAGCTGTTCCCTTCATTAGAATGAAATGTCCTTCTTCAGATTAGTTTAAATTTGAAGTTTATTTTGTCAGATATTATGATAAGAATGTCACCCATTTTATCTATGGATCTTCTTTACTTGACCACATCTGGAATCAGCTAAAAGCAAAGAAAATGAGGATTCCTGTGAGGGATTTTTTGATTTGATCATTTGAGGTGAAAATATCTACCCTAACACTGTCCCACCTAATGGCAGCCTACTTAAGAGCATGTGGAAAAAGGAAGCTTTCATGTTTTCCTGTTTGCCTTTACTCTTGCTATGACTTTCCTATATCCTCTCCCTGAAGCATACTTTTAATGGTATAAGAGCTCACTTCAGATTTTGTCGCGTCCCCCTCGACCAGCAAGGATGACGCAACTCACAAAAGCTCTTCTCCAGCAGTTTATTCAGGTCCCTTGAAAACAGTCTTCCGAATTCCGAATGTCTGGGCAGACCCAACCCACAGGCTAAATACTAAATGAACAGCCAGTCAAGTAAAGCCAAGTGGTGCTATCTTAGAGGCCCACGTATGCGGAAGCAAGCCAGATCAGCGGTCTTTGCCAAATATGAACTTATTATCATAGAGAGCGCTCACCGTCCTCCGGCTGGTGGAAGGCGGAGACCAGCGCCATCTTTAGGGCGCGGCACATCGCAGCTCTCTACAAGATTTCCCACACTGACTAAACATAGGCAGCTCTCTAGGATTTCCCTGGTATTCCAACAACAGGCTGGGACTGTTGAGACATCTAGTTTATGACTCAACAACGTTTATGTCCTTAGGTTTCTCATCAGCAGATATCCATTTTTCTACAGACAATGAGATGTTAACCACTGTAATACATACATACCGTGTGTAAAAGAAAATCAATTCCATTCTATTAGAGAACCATAATTCAGTTATTTAGCTATGATATGCCTTGGGATGTTTCTATTCTGGACTTTTGTGTTTAGTGTTCTTTGTGGTTCATATATCAATTGGAATATTTCTTCGCATAGAATGAGGAAGTTTTCTTCTATGACCCTGTTGATTAGCTGGTCTATGGGATTGACCAGGGAGTCTTCTTTCTTATCAGTTCCTGTAATTCAAACATTTTGGTCTTTTATGGTGTTCCACATTTGCTATATGTTCCATTCCCATGTTTTACATTTCTTTCATTTCTTTCTTTCTTTCTTTCTTTCTTTCTTTCTTTCTTTCTTTCCTCTCTCTCTCTTCCCCCCTTAGTTTTGACTAGATCCTCTACATTATTTTATAGTACTGATATTTTATATTCAACTTCATTCATTACACTTGTAAGATTTTGTGGTTTTTTATTAGTTGGATTATTCAGTTTTTCAATTCTACCTTCATTTCAGCTTAAGCCTTCTTCTATATTTCTTTATCTTTATTGAATTCCTCTGTCAAATCCTGGATTATCTTCATCATTTCTAACAGTCATAGCTTTTAATTTTCTTGGCAATAATTCAGGTGTATAAGTTCATTGAGCCGCTTCTTTGTGTTTTCTGAAAACTCCTTGAATTTTAACATAAATTTTATAATTAATTTTTAAAATTCTGTGTCACGGTTTCATGTGAGTAATGCTCCCTGACTAGCATATCTACAGGTCTGATGTTTTTGAGAGGGGTGAGAGATACTTCTTTGATCTTATAACTGTATTTTTTTAGTTGAGATCTAAGTATGTGAATATGTGTATATATATGCACACACATACATACATACACACCAACACACATATAATACACATGTACATAAATGTACATATACACACATACATGCATTATACATGCACATACACACATATATACTTATATATATATACACACACACATACATACATACATACACACACACACACACACACACATCTGTTGCCTGGTATGGACAGAACAGGTTGAGACTGAAAAGAGGGTGCAGGAGTAAGGTTGGGACTAGAGTTTGGGTGGATCTAGGGCTTTGTGTGTTTGTATGTATGAAGATATGTAAGAGAAGATCAGGTAGACTTTCCCTGCTAAAAGCATCTGTAGGATATTGTTGAGTGGAGGGGTTGCATATGCTGTGAAGGTACTGTGAGATGGGGGAAGGCAATACAGATTCTTATAAAAGCTTAGACCTTGGGGAAAGTACAGGCAGAGGTTTCCATAATAGGCCAGGGAATGGGATATGTGAGCCAGGGTAGGCCTGGTGGATTTGAGAACATACATATACATGGAAGGAAGGATCAAGTGTAATCACCTGTCTAGACTGTAGATTTGAATAAAAGGATGTCAATTGAACAGATGTATTTCAAGAGGAGCTAATGCCATAGGAACATATCTTTGAAACACATTTTAACACAGAGTAAGTATTCTGCTCTATTGAATACTTTCTGAACTAAAAAAAAAGGGGGGGCGGAGTCCTTTGTAAAAAAATGTTCGTATAAAAACAAAGCTGGGAACACACTTAAGAACATCTGGTGTACAAAACCAAGTGAAAAATAACTGAGTGCTAACGTGAAAGAAAATGTGCTCAGCATGAAACTAACCACAAGGAATATAATAGCAAGGAGGCTGGGAGAGTGACATAAGGAGATGGTATCCTACTGTGCAATAACTTCTGAGTGTCCAATCGCTGTCACCCCTCAGCTAAGTGAAGAACTGTGGGCAGGCATTGTACAGGCAAATTACCCATGAAATGAAACAAGTTGCAACTGAGTCAAGACCTAGAGATGAAAACTCCTTTTTAAAATAGGACTGCAAGTAAAATTTTAAGGGTTTCACCACTGGATAGCAAGTATATTTATACACTGAACATGGATTTTTTTTTTCAAGAATTACCTGTGTAAATTAGAGACAGGCATTTTGGATTACAGATATTTGCTTTAGATTACATAATTTAAATTGTGTAATAATTTTGGACATTTTGATTTCAAGTTCACACATTTTAGAGACCATTTTGAACTATTAAAATGTGACTAGATGCTTTAAATTTCCTAATATTCTCACTTTGCATGTATTTACATTTATGATAATTTCATTAAAACTGTCACTATTTTCAAATAAGAAACAGAAAATATTTTTCATAACCACCTATTTCAATTTAAGAAAATTTTAAAAATATCCAATATATTTAGTTTTATTATTAAAAATGGTAAAATGAGAGAAAGAATAAGTTACTGTCATGAAGAATATGTATTTTAAATTAAGATAACAGAACCAAGTTGAAATGTTATTCATGATCAATTCAGCTCCAAATACATATCTCAGTGAGAAGTGTTTGCCTTTAACAGTAATAGCTACTACATGAAGTAGTTTTGCATAGCCAGTATGTCTTTGCTTTAACTGGCAATTTGGCACAGGCTAAGTCACCTGAGAAAAGAGTATCAGTTGAAAGATTGACTAGAATGGCTTGTGGGCCAATTTATGGAGGATTACTTTGATTGTTCATTGATGTAGGAGGCCCTAGACAACTGAGGACTGGACCATTCCCTGTACTGATGATCCTGAGCTTTATAATAATGCTAGCTCACCATGAACATGCCAGAACATGATAGAAGATAATGCAAGCAACATTCCTTCATGGTTTCTACTAAACTTCCTGCTTGGGGTTCTGTTCTGACCTACCTCAGTTATGGACTGTGACCTGGAAATGTAAAACAAATCTTTCCCTTCCTTAAGTTGTTTTTGGTCATAGTATTTTATCACATCAACAGAATTAAACTAAAGCATAGTTCTATTAGCAGTATTACCATCAGGACAGTGACAATATCCCATAGGGTTTTTACTCCTTGTCTTCCATGTGTATTTTGAATAATAATGGGAATTTTTAAAAGTTGTTTTTAAAGCTAAGTGTTAAAGTAATATATTTTATTATACTTATATGTAATGTTTAATAATAGATATCAGGTATGGTTGATATAAATAAGACTTTTTAAAGGGGGAACCTCTTTGCAGTTATCTTTACCTCTTTATATCTTCTGGAATCATTAATAAAAACTGTTAAAGACATGTAATTTAGAATGTGAAATGAGGCCAGGGAACAGGTCTCATCTACTTTAACATAATTAGACTAATCTTTTCTTAATGTAGTTTTATTGATTGTATCTCAAAACAACAAAATTGCAACAGCATTATACTTCTAATTCATAAATACAATATTAAAGTTCAATGTAATTGATATTGGTAGTGTAATTGAGTAAATCTTATATATCACAAATTAAGTATATGAAGTTATTACAATGGAAGAGACAATTTTGTGAAAGGCAAGACTTTGTCACCAAAACTTATATGAACATGAACATTCTTCTAGAACTTTTATTGACCATTAGAAATTTGGTTGTTTTCAAGTGCTGCATTAGCAGGCTACATGGTCAAGTCACTTCTTTACATGGATTCCAACAGAGCAGAAAATGAATTAAAAATTTATCTGTGAACCCAGAAACTTGAGAAAAGAAGCAAGGAACCAAGCAGCGAGAGAATTAGGGCCATTAAAGATAGCTATCATTAGAAGAAATTGGTTTCTTATTTCTCTGGAACATTGTGCAAAATATCTCTCAGACAAATCTCTGTGAAACAACAAGGAACATATGAACATTGTAGATTCTGGGCCGGTGAGACATGCTGAAGCAGATGCATCCAGAGTCTTACTTCCAAATCTCAACAGGGAAATTTGAGAGCAGGACCTGAAAGAATTATCTTAAAACCTAAAGGCCCATGTAACACACAGTAGACTGGACTGAGCTATAGTGGAAATGGTCATTGTGATGATGACTATGCAAGCCTGATGCCTGTAACCTAAACTTGGCACAAGACAGATGTTCAAAACAGCTCTTGTAAATGTAATCATATTAATTGCATATGTAGTATCTCTAAAAATGAATAAAAACAAACATATCAAACAAAAGGCTGTTGAAAATAACTACATGACACTAAGCAGAAATTGAAAGCCTATAGATTATAAATTTGGAGTAAATTTGGAAAACTGATAGTTTAAAATTAGTCAATCAATTCGTAAGGAGAATCTGAATTAATTACACTCAGCAAGTATTTATTGACTTATTACCATATGACAGGCAGTATTATAGATACAAGAATAAAGTAATGATCCACAAAAAGGGTTTACTTTTCCTTCCTTATGAATTTTAAACATACCTGAATCATATTTAGTTTACAAATAATAAATTTAAAATTATTTATTAAAATGTGCACAGTATGCTAAAAGGAACCACTAACAGGACAAATGCTATATTTTAAGTAGGTATCTAGCTAGTTTACAGCACAGAAAACAATCTCTGAAAGTTGTATTTTCACAAAGACATGAAAAAGAGCAAAATAAGTTTTAAATTGCATTACATATTAATAAACTGGCAACATCATTCTTTGAGTTCTTAAATTCATAAAATTTGCCTCTGCCACTGATACCATTGCATATATGTCTGGTAATGGTTGGTTATGGGAAATAATGTTATATCAGATAGAGGATGCTAAGGAAGTTTGAGAAGTCCTTTGAGGAACACAGGGTAAGTTAATGATAGTGAAACACCAGATTAGTTACACATTCAAAAGATTGTACTGGAAGGATTACTGAGATGCTTTTTTTACCATAGCATTCAAGATGGAAATTTCAAATTTAATCTTTAATGAATTTCAGAAAATAATGGTAAAGCTAAAGGACATATCAAAGACCCAAAGGGCAAAGCTACTATCTAATTCTAAGAAACAAGCTTATCCTGAATGCACATTGATAACACATTTGTTACACATTTGGAACAAAATTGAAACACAAAAACTAAGACATTAAAAAAGGCTACTAGGGTGTATTCATATGTGCGTGTGTATGTGCACATGCACACACACACACACACACACACACACACACACACACACACACACACACACACCTATGCACGCACGCATGCATGCGCATACGTGAGAAAAAGAGAGAAGAATTCCTGGCAGTTTGGGGTCAAGTGGGAGGCTTGAGGGGGCTGGGGAGTTCAGGCTGTGGCTTTGCATCACTCTGGATTTCCTGAGGCTGGTGACCAGAGCCCCTGAACTCACCATACATTCCTATGCTGCTGAAATCACACTGAGTCAGCTGCATAGAAATAATTCTCATCGCTAAGAGTGGTAACTATACAAACAAACACAGTGAGGGGAAGCTGGTATTAGACACTGGCTGGATGTTACTGCTGACCTGATAGGGAGCCTGGCCGAAGCTCAGAGGATGCTGGAGACGACTGACCCACACTTGGTTCTTCATTGCTGTTCTCTGAACTTCCCCAGCTCAGCTAGGACAAATCCATCCTGCAGCTAGCTGCTCAAGCTAAAAGTCACTTCAGTTCCTCTCTTGACAGTACAGCTATGGCTTCCTCCTTCCCTCCCTCTCTTGCGTCTTGCTTTCTCTGTTCTTCTTTTGTCTTCTCTCTTCACCCAGGAGATTCCAGCATGCCAAAGTTGTGCTCCAACATTGAGTATACTCTATATCCTCTATTATTTACTTTTTTGTTTTGAAGGAGTTTTGTTGAATTTTTGTTTAGTTGGTTGTTTGTTTTTGATTTTTGAGGCAGGGATTCTCTGTGTAGCTCTGGCTGTCCTGGAATTCACCCTGTAGAACCAAACTGGCCTTGATTCAGCGATCCGCCTGCCTCTGTCTCCCATGTGCTGGGAATAAAGGCGCGTGCCACCCCCCACCCCCACCCCCGGCTATTATTTGCTTTTTAACAATGTATTTTAATTTTCTGTGTATGAATATATGTAGACATGTATGGTCACAAATTGCATGCAGTACCTGAAGGAGCAGTACCTAAGAGGGCGCCAGATCTCCGGGAACTGAAGTTACAGACGGTTGCTGAGCCACCATTAAGGATGCTGGAAACCCAACCCAAGTTCTTTGCAAGAGTTGCAAGTTCTTTTCATTGATCAGCCATCTCCCCAGCCTAGTGGTATCAGTTGATACACAGTCAGTGCAAGAGTCTCATTGTCATGCGTGTCAGCACATACACAGCAGCCCTTCAGGATGGAGATGAGCTTAAGGACACCCATACAGCAATTGCAAAGACACAGGCTGTGGCCAAGTTATCTCATGAGCTCTGGCACATGTGTGAAATGATGTATTCATTCTAGTGTTTATATAACAGCAAACAACACCCTGGAGACAGCCCAAGGATCTATCAGTAGCAGACCAGCCCCCAAAATGATCATTCCTCCACAAGACAAATGCATTGCAGGTTGCAAAGAGAATGAAGTAGCCTGTTGGGGCTTATGCAGAAAATGCTCCAAGGTTGATTATTCAAGAAAAGAAGTCACTTAAGAGACCACAGCAAGATGGCTACTCTCAGTGAAAAGGTTTAAAAGAATGATATATATATTTTAATTGAAATCTTCTGTCCTAATTTATAAAATATATATGATAAAATACACACATTGTAAAATTTAAAAAAAAGGCCACTAAGCACTAATGTGCCTTGAAATAATTTACAACTATATACTCAATCTGCTGTCCCACTGTGTGCTCAGCCTGCTTAAATTTAACCCAGTGTCGTGGTTTGGGTTTCTATTACTGTGAAGAGATACCATGTTACAGCAAATCTTATAAAGGAAAAATATTTAATTTGGACTGGCTTACAGTTTTAGAGGTTTAGTCCACTATTGTCATGATAAGAAGCGTGTTTGCATGTATGCAGACATAGTGCTGGAAAAGTAGCTTAGAGTTGTACATCTGGATTGTAGAAGTGAACTGAGCCACGAGGCCTATCTCAAAACCCATGCCCTAGTGACATACTTCCTCCAACAAAACTCATCATACGCACCTTTAGAAAAATAATGTACCTAACCATATTATGCCTTTGATTTCCCAAGTTACCAGCTTTTACAACATAAACTAAATGTACATATTCAATCTTATATTTTATGATTTTAAAAGCCCCTGACCCTGAATAATGTACATACCTGTATATGTATATACATGTGTGTGTGTGTGTATGTAATCATTTGATGAAAGCATCTGACAGGGAATACTGTCCAAAAAGACTTGAACTATAAATATCTAATAAATCTTTAAATACTTTTTTATATATTTTATATTTTGTATTTTTATTATGTTTATTTATTACATTAAGTTACATCTCCATCATAGTGTCCTCTTTCCACACCTTTCTTCATGTAGATATAATTTGGTATTACATGTGTACAGTTCTGAGTGCAATTATGGATAAGTTGGAGTCAGTAAAATAACTTCTTCCCTAGGAAAAGCTGTTAAATATGCATTTAAAATAAGTAAATAACCAGTTTAAGTGAGTAAATACCATGTGTATCTTTCTGCATCTGGGTTAGCTCACTCAGGATGAGCTCTTCTACTTTCATCTATTTGAATGCAAATTGCAAGATTTCCTTGTTTTTGATAGCTGAGTAGTATTTTCCATTTTTCAAGTGTGTCACATTTTCTTCTTATCAGTTTTTAGTTGAAGGACATCTGGATTTTTTCCAGTTTCTTTCTATTACAAATAAAGATGTTATGAATAAAGATGAGCTGATGTCCTTATGGTTTGGTGAGGAATCTTTTGAGTACATGCCCAGGAGAGGTATGGCTGGGTCTTGAAGTACAACTATTCCCAATTTTCTAAGATATCATCAGATTGATTTCCAAAGTGGCTGTACAAGTTTGGATTACCACCAGCAATGGAGGAGTGTTCAACTTTCTCTGCATCCTCGCCAGCATGTGCTGTCATCTGAGTTAATTGTTTTAGCTATTCTGATGGCTCTAAGATGGAATCTCAATTTAGTTTTGATTTTCATTTCCGTGATGACTAAGGATGCTGAGCATTTCCTCAGGTGCTTCTCAGCCATTAAAGATTCCTCTGTTGTGAATTCTCAGTTTAGTCCTGTACCCCATTTTTTCATTGATTATTTGGTTTGTTGGTGTTTTATTTCTTGAGTTCTTTATATATTTTGGATATTATCCCTCTGTCAGGTGTGAGGTTAGTGAAGAACTTTTCCCACTCTGTAGCCTGTGGTTTTGTTCTAATTACAGTGTCATTTGCCATACAATAACTTTTCAGTTTCATAAGGTCCCACTTATTGATGGTTGGTCTTAGAACCTGAGCTATTGGTGTTCTGTTCGGGAAGTTCTCTCCTGTACTAACAAGTTCTAGGCTTTTCAATAGATTTGTAATAATATCCCTTATTAGATGTATTTAGTGTTTCTGGTTTTATGTTGAGGTCTAGTACAAGATAACCATTCTATAACCCACAGACCCAAAGAGACAGGAACCTAGCTAGTATAACTATCCTATGAGAGACTGCACTGAGTAGCAGATAGAAACAGATACTGAGATGTACAGCCAAACATCAGGTGGAGCTATGGGAGTCATATATAAGCCAGGGAGGAGGAATAGAGGGATCCAGAAGGGACAAGAACTCCACATGAAGATCAACCGAACCAATCATCCTAGGCTGTTAGAGGCTTATAGAAACTAAAACACCAACCAAAGAGAAGCATATATAGACTGGACCTAGGCCCCCTACACATCATTTGGAAACTACCTAGAGAGTCTTCATTCCACCTAAAAAGCCTGAGGAAGCTCAGTCTCCTGTCAGTGAAGGACTGCAGCAGCAGCACAGAGATAGAAGTATGTACCAACAAGACCTGAAGACAGTGCTTTTTCCGTGGAATATTTTAGATTGAGATTGTCCACAGAGAAGAAGGTTCTTCTGTAAACATGTTCCTTCCAGGTCACTTGCCATCTAGCTAAGATAATTCTATCTGTTAGAGAACAGAGAGGTCATGATGCACCATTTGACTCAGGTCAAATGTTAACTGGGCAGCCCATTGGCAAGCATTCAACTTCGTGTAAGACCCTATAACAGTCCTAGAGTCATTGTTCAAAGAGAGAATAGTCTACATATGATAGTATGACCTAGCTACCATTCTGTGTATTACTCAAGATAGCAACTTATTCAGTTACTGGTACATGGCTCAGTGTAACACAATCAAGAGAAGAATGATTGCTCAGTGTTTAAGAGAACTTGCAGTTTTGCAAAGTTCTCAGCACTGATATTTGGTAGCTTACAACCACCCATACCTACAGATTTTTGGAATCTGACACCTTCAGTTGCTCATCATGAAGCAAACAGATGGCAACAAATGGTGGAGAGCATGTGGAGAAGGAGAACCATGCACATTTCTGGTAGTAGTGCAAACTAACACAGCCAACATGAAAGTCAATGTGGAGGAATCTCCAAAAAGGAAAATTAGGATTTTCATATGACCTAGCTGTATCACTCCTGGCAATATATCCTAAGGATCCTATATCTTTATAAAAAGATAACTGTAGAGCCAGTAGGTTACAGTTTATTGGGAATATACCCAAAAGATTCTATATCTTTATAAACAGATAACTCTACAGCCATAGTAGGTTAGAGTGTAAAGCTGTTATAGTCATAATAGCTTGGAAGTGGAATTAGGCTAGATAGATGTTCATGAACAGATGAATGAATGATAAAAATGTGGTAAAACTACATAATTCAAATTTTGAGCCATAAAAATGTAATTATTAAATTTTCAGAACATTGAATAGAGCTGATTGATATTACATTAAATGAGGAAGCACACATTCAGAATTTCAAAGACAGCACATTATCTTTGTTTTTATTTTATTTTTCATTTTACATCCCAATCATAGCCCTCTCTTTTCCCTCCTCAGGGTCATGCCCTCCCACCTCTTTCTCCCATCATCCCTCCATTCTGCACAAAAAGGGGAGCCCTTCTCCCATACTGTAAATTCCCACCACGGAATATTGAGTCACATCAGGTCTGAGTGATTCCTCTTCCATTGAAGACAGGCGCCACAGCCCCATTGAGGTAAAGCAAAAAAACAGAAGACCTCATAAATCTTGCCAGAGACAGACCCTCACTCCACTTGCTAATGGCCCACATCATGACCAACTTTCCTATCAGGTACATATGTGTAGGGGGGCTAGGTCCAGTTTATGCATGCCCTTTGAATGGTTGTTTAGACTCTATGAGTACCCAAGGACCTAGGCCAGTTGACTCTGTTGGTCTTCTTGTGGAGTTCTTGTAGGGGTTAGATAAATTAGACTTAGAAAATAGATAGGAGTTTCTGATACTGTCTCTTAATTCGGGGCCTGAAGAGCATTATCAGCATGAAGTCAGCAAAAACAGGAAAGACTTAATAGACTGAAAAACAAGGTTGAAGTCAGGAAAAACAGGAAAGACTCAATAGACTTGAAGAAACAAAGTATCTGGCCTGACATTGTTTTCAGCTGCTAAGTGGGCAGAGCCCAAATTAAGCTGAAACAGAGTTCCTCCTATTTAAGGACAGTGCAGTGCATGGAGCCCAGAAGAAGAAGAGGCCCCTGATGCTAGAGAGCTCCAAGAGTCCTGCTGAAAAAAGTGCTGGCCATTGATGGCCAGCTCTCTCCCTGAAGCAGAAAGAAGCTGGTGAGCAAAGAAAGCCTGAGCAAGACACCAAAAGGCCAAGGACTAAACCCTGTGGCTCAGCTTTTGCCTAGAAGGGTTTGATCTGTCCGAACAGTGGCCTAAAAGAAACTGTGTCTGGCTTTAAGGACTGAGGCAGAGCAGCTGAGTTCCTGATTCATAAGAAGTAAGTTGGCCTGCAGACGGCTGGGATCTCCCAAAAAGAAAGCATGAAGCCTTATTTAAGGTGAGACTGTAATAACCAACTTACCCTGATGAACCTGCATCTGAAAGATCCAGAAAAAGGACTGCTAAGTGCGTTAAAGAATCTACAACAAAGACTGTGTTCCTGATGACGGAGGACCTGCCCCAGAGACTGTATCATTCTAAAAGGTTATGAAAGTAGTTGTTATAATTATCAATAGGTTTAGTGGATAGGTTAAAGGGGTTGTAGGAATTTATAGGATTAATAGTTAAGAAATTGTTGGTGTTTGTTATAAGTGAATTTAGTAATAAATAAATAAGTGTTAAATAATAATTTAAAAGTTCGGTTACAGTTCTTGTCTCCTCTGGGTATTTCTTGCCTTCCCCCAATTCTTCCACAAGATCCCAGGAGAGACAGCTATTGGTTGGCAGTGAGTCTTGTAAGAAGAAATATGGCTAATTAAACTAGTTAACCAGTATTTATATTATTGTTAATTGGTTGGTGTTTATTAATTCTTAACCAGCCATTATAATTGAGCACACAGAGACCACATGGATTTTTACAAGCCTTGGCCTGAATTGTGCAATCCTAGCGCATCTAAGCTAGCTCTTAATTCTATTATCCAAATATGACCATATATATATATATATATCCCCTTGGACTGCCATTCTCCACGATATGCCGAGGTTCCTGGACATGTGGAATGAGGTTCTTTTTTTCTAACCCATGGCATGTGTCCTTCTTCCTGCTCCTGGCTGGAATGAATAAATTAATCCTCTGTCTAAAGCACAGGCTTCCTGTTCTTATCTCAGGAAGTCCCACCCATCTCTGTCTTTGCCCAGTCTCAGGCCTCAGCATTTTATTTAAGCAATCAGAGTCAATGTAAGTAACAGACAGCAAGTAGGGCCAATTAATTAACATTTAGAATGCTTAACACTACCCCATCAATTCCCTCTTTTTGTCTAATAAAAAGGCTAATTTTTAACTCATATAGTAAAAATGATAAAAACAAATATGAAAGAATCAAGAAAACCATTTATAAAAGTTGTGCACATTTGCTTAGCCTATTTGTATCAGGCAATCTTGAAGAAGAAAAAAATCATTTATCTATCTTGGTGTGCTAAAGTTCTGAACCTAAATAATTTTTATCACATCCTATATTTATAAACCTAAAGATATTATTTAGATTTCAAAGTATTCTTTTAAATCCTAAACAATTCAAGTTCAATTGAAATTTTATAGCTATTGTACCTTCAACCCCATCAAAGACATAAGAAGTGATAAAGTTCAGCCATAGCCCTCTTGGGCATATATCCAAAAGATCTGAAAAGAAAC
>CAJQZJ010032981.1:2582098-2614146 GCA_907164525.1 Lophiomys imhausi | reverse complement strand
AAGAGAACAACGTCCCATCCCCAGAAGGTGGGGAGGGTGTTCTCCCCTTTGGTTATTTGATAGATAATAGAAAATTTTGTTATTTAGGGGAAAAGACTACAAGCTGTTAAATGGTCTTGTTAAATGGGTTTTGGAGGTTAGACCCAGGGACTTCTCTCTTTTGCTTTTCTGTATCCTCCTTTCTCTCCTATATAGGAGTGAACAGACTTGAGAAAAATGGGACATAGACATAGTATAGGAAAGAACAAGAAAAAAGGACAGATTATTGAATATAGCTTTATACCTTTGTATACTGATACAAAATTAATATTATATTTGGCTAAATTGGTATTGATCATTGTATATTAATGCAAATTTAAGATTGTATAGGGCTACATCGGTATTGATCTTTGTATATTGATACAAAATTAAGATTATATTTGGCCACAATGGTATTGACCCTAGTATATTAATGTAAAATTAAGATTGTATTGGGCTACATCGGTACTGATCTTTGTATATTGATACAAAATTAAGATTATATTTGGCCACATTGGTATTGATCTTTGTATATTGATACAAAATTAAGGGTAACGCTTCTTAAAAGTATTGTTTGTAGTAATACTTAAAAATGAAATGTCAAGTTTTGACCGCTCACTACCAACCGACATAAACTGTTTAGGATAATTAAGAAACGGAAACTAATAGTCATGAAAACGTGTCATTTTGTTAGTTACTATGACAGTCTATCACAGTTATTTTCTAAGCTACTCAGAAATCAAGTTGCTAAGAGACAAGCAATATTTGCTTATCTAAATATAAGAAATAGATAGGGCATCTTCAAAAACCTCAAGAGATCTGCAGAATATGGCATTCAAAGATGTTTTTTTAACTTAAGATTTTTTGATATCGAGACATGTCAACTCCTGACAGCACCCCCTATATTACTCCAAGTAGAAGATGAGCATCGAAGAATCTCCAGTGGGAGATGATTAAATTGGTGGTAAGCCATTCTCTTGGCAAGAAAAACCACTTGCTTCAACTGTAGACAGACTTCTGTCCAAAAAGGACAAAACTTGGAAGCAGGTAAGTCGACAGCCTAGCTCTGCCAAGACAGGGTAGGTAAGTCCTTCATAATTCCTGCTCTACAACCAATGTCTGTCAGAGAAATGGGGCCAAATGGCTGAAGATTGATGCTGTAATGTATGGAGAGAAAATGGGAACTGTCCAGGCAGCCACTGGTATGTCATTTTTTAGTTTTGGAAGCTGCAGGCCCTGCACTTCCTATATAATCAGATATATTTATCCCTCTCAGGTCTCTGAGGTGGTTGAAGAATAGATAGCTAGAGTCTCATAGTTAAATTTTGAGTTATTTAGGAATCAAGAGGGTGTTCTGGATCTAAGAAGATATTTTTAAAATTATGAGGCAAGTTAGTATGAAAGCTAAGTTAGATATAGAACTTTAAACTCATGGAGATGGGTAGATAGTAGAATGTTAAAGTCAGGTGCCAAATACATATGGACTGGACATTGGGAATGTATGCTAAGCCATATAACTCTTATAATCGTGGCCTATTTATTTCTGTTGTTTTGTATTGTATTTATAGTTATAAGAAAAAGAACCATTATTTGGACTGAAAGGGAGAGCTGTTGGGAAAAATAAATACCTTAAACAAAAAAAAAAGAAGGGAAGAGGATGGTGGGGCTGAGGGGGAGGAGGGTGGAAGGGTGGGACTGGAGGGGGGAGTAGGGAGGGGATTGTGATTGAGATGTAACTTGAAGAAATAAAAAATAAATTATTAAAAAAAAAGAAGTGATAAAGTTATTATTTGAGTGAGTAGGAAGCATAACAGAGCAGCTTCCAAAAAGAAGTGTGACAGTTTGTTGCCTAGACAGACCCAAGTATCTCTTGATATCTTTGGAGCATCATCTTCAACCTCTGGCCAAGCATTTTTCACAGACTAAATTGTGCAGCAGGAAATAATAAGGATTTTCTCATTCTGTCTCTGCAGAATCAGGAGATCTACTTACCTGCATTTAAGCTCTGGTCCTTGGACTGTATATAGTGTGTTGAGAAAGCAGGGGCATTTTTGCCCAATTGGAATTATCTTCTGATGGGAGATTTCTTTTTGAGGAATTATCTCCTGATGGGAGATTTCTTTTTGATGCTCATTGTCTTCTTCCAAGTAATGGGAGCTGTCAGGAGCTGACTGTCTTAAGTGGTAAGAAGCCTAGGAGAGTAGCTTCCAAAAAGAAATATGAAATTTGTTTATTGCCTAGATAGTCCCAAATATCTCTTGATATCTTTGGAGCATCATCTTCAGCCTTCTGGCCAAGCATTTTTCACAGACTAAATTGTGGAGCAGGAAATAAGGATTTTCCCATTCTGTCTTTGTAGAATTAGGACATCGACTTAAAATTGATGGCAGCTGGAGCTAAGAGCTCTCTGGCTATAAGGTGCTTGTCAGGGCTTTCTGGGAAGGGTCCACCAATGAAATAGTCACAACTAGATTCCAGGTAATAATGAACAAAGCTTTAATTGCAGCATAGGATGGCATGATTAGACTTGCCAAGACTTTTGGAATGTTGTTTCTTTGCTTGACTTTTGTTTAGATGTCCTTGATTTTCCTATATTGGGAGGTAGAAAGGATATTTTTGTGGTTTGACATTGCTAAAACATAATAGATTTTTGAAGATTTTGGGCAGATTTTTAATTTTCACTACAGTTCAAAGTTGCTTTCATGGTTACAGAGTTACTAAAATCTGGGATTTAAGTGAAATATTTGAGCAAGGTGGTACTGGCACACACCTTTAATCCCTTAATCTCATCGCACTAGAGGAAGAAACAGGAAGATCTCTGGAGTCTAGACCAGCCTGGTTTAAACAATGAAGGCAGGACGGGAACCCTGTTGATAAGACAAGGCTGCTTACTAAAGACAGTCTAGAATTCAAAATTGGCACATATTTTTCCCTTGATGTTAAGGTTAATAATGTCTTTACTGATTTAATGAATAAATACACATAATCTTAAATTTATGTAAAGAGAAAGGGGTCACAAGCCAGTCTTCTTAGGTGTGGGGTTCCCACTAAGGGAGGCATTTTGCCCCAAAAAGATATGTTAATCACTGGGTGTGACGTGACAGTGCACACCTTTAATCCCAACACTTGGGAGGCAGAAGTAGGCAGATAGATCTCTGTGAGTTTAAGGCTAGCCTGGTGTGCAAAGTGAGTCCAGGACAAGGATACACAGAGAAATCCTATCTCTGGGAAAAAAAAAAAAGGAAGGAGAAAGAGATATATTCTGTTAATCAATGTAAGGACCCAGAATTAGGCTGGGGAAGAACATGAAAACTGCATGCCTCCCATAGCCAACAGTTAAGGAAAGCTAACATAAAATAGCTTATTATGCTGTTCTACACCAATTTCCTTAAGAATGAGGTTTCCATGGGAGAAATGGAACTCAAACTAGTACAAATGGTTTAAGTAATGTTATTGTTTAATAAGGGTAATTAAATTATTTAAATTCATTCCTTGATCTCAAAACTTGTGATACAAGGAAAAACCAGGTTCCTTGTGTGTTCGAGGCCAATCTAAATCTACAGAGCTCTACTGAGTAAATCAAGACAGCCCAAAGCTACAAAGAGAAACCCTGTCTCAATAAGGATAGATTTATCCACATAGAAATTAAATCTCCAAAGAAAGGAGAAAAGGAAAGAAAAAAAAATATAAATGTATAACTTTGATCCCAAAACATGGGAGACAAAGACAGAGACAAAATGGTTCCTTATGAGTTTGAGGCCAACCTAATCTACAAAAAGCCAGAACAACACAGAATAAACCTGTTTTAATAAATTAATGATAATATAAATACTATAAAATAATTTAATTTTTTTCTACAGAGTCTCAACTTCTGTGTGGATCCTCTGCTGCGTGGATGTTCTCTGAGGACAGATATGCTATGCTCTTGTCTGTAATCATACCACAGTATCAGTAATAGTGATAGGGGTTGGCTCTCTCCCTTGAGGTAGGTCTAAGTTTGGGTCCTTCATGGTTGGCCATTCCCTCACATGCATATCCTAGCTTTTGAATATTCAGATTTATGTGTTTAAGTTGAAATGAGTACTTAGGGCTTTGGTGAAGGTTACATAGTAAATATTACCACTATGTTAGAGAAGTAAGTACATGGAAAAGAATACATAGTAAAAGATCACTGTAGAAAAATGACTAATTAAATTATTACATAGCATTTGAATTATATTTCATTATTCAGCAGTGTTAATTCTTGACCCGCCTTATAAATGAACACGCACAGACACCTGATGTATTTTAATAACCCTCGGCAAGAATTGAGCAATCATGGTCCATCTAACCTAGCTCATAACTCTATGCCTCAATAAAGCCCTGTATAATATACGTACATCCCCTGGGCTGTTATTTCCCATGTTATGCTTCAGGCAACATGGAATGATATTCTTTTCTCGAACCCATGGGATGTGTCTTCCTTCCTGTGCTTGGCTTCTTCTTCTTCTGTAGGCATCTTCTACCCATCATCCTCCATGCTTCAGAAGTCCTAGCACCTTAGTCCCACCACCTCTGTCTTTGCCAAGTCTCAGGCCACAGCATTTATTTAACCAATCAGAGAAAAGCAAGATAACACAGCATTACTTGATGTACAGAAAGCAAGCTTCTGGGAGCAGGTTAATTAATATTTAGAATGAATAACATCACCCCAGCAGGCCTCCATGGAGAAAGGAATATATATTGAATATATACATAATATATAAATGTATACATATACAAGCACACACACACACACACACACACACACACACACACACACACACACAGGCAGGCATATGGTCCTGATACAACCCAGTCTATGCATTTTTAGGGGAATGCCACTATCTTAACAACCTTCTAATAAACCCTTTCTTTTAAATTTTTATGCACATGGCATCTATTCACTTGTAACAGGATTTTAGCCATATAGTACAGGATAACTATCCTACAACCAACAGACTGAAAGAAACAGAAACATAGACTTTCTTAGTTGTTAGTGGGATAATTTGCCCTAGTGGAGCTGCCATGTAAGGCCCCAATACAAGAATAAGCTCTTAGCTCTTATATGACTGTTGAACTGAAGGGGGCTGATATGTAGGGCACCTTATACCAGAGGAGTAGGATAAGTGGGAGAAGGGAGAGAGGGTGGGAGGGAGAACCGGGAGGGGGGAAGGGAGGGGGCTGTGATGGAGATGTAAGTTGAAGTAATAAATAAACAAAAAAAAGTAAAAGAAAAAGAAAACAAGAAAAAAATTTAAATCCCCATCCTAGTACAGCCATACTCTATAGACATACTTCCAGTACAGGTTCATTGTGAAACCACAAATACAAGTCAGAGCAGTCATTTTATTTTGTACATGTTAAGCAAGTTTTCTTCTTTCTTTATGAAATAATGGAATCATGATTTCATGGAAAGTTATGTTGATGTGAATCAGGTAAACATTTCCTGCCATTAGGTTATTGGTTTTTTTATTTTAACTCAACTATGTCACTGTCTTCAATTTTCAAATATATGTACGCTTTTTACTGTAAAATTCCTCACAAATTCAACATTCTCTTCCAATGAAATGTAGTTGATCTCTCTCTCTTTTTTTTTGAAAAGGAAGATTGAAATGCCTCTACAATCAAAATGACTGACAACAGAGTTTACACAGATGCTTTCTCATAGATGACCAAAAATTCAGAATGGCTAAATACTTCTCATTCCATCTGAAACAGACATTTGAGACAAATAATCAAAATTATTATTGTGCTGCTGAATTATCTCTTAAACATCATCAGGCATGTACTTTAGAGTATTGCTTGCTTCCAGTTCCTAAAATAGTTAATGATTTATATGAAACCCGGAATTAGGCCAGGAATGAATCATGAATGTCCTTTTTTTATCTGAGTCACCAGTAATTTGCACTCCCTTTTCTGCCCAGAGGAGTGGATGCCCAGCCCTTATCTAGAATTAAATATACAATATGTATATTGATTAGAAGTATAACTCATCCTAATGAAAATAAATGAAAGAGCAGGGAATATAGGTACAAAAGATAAAATGAAAATATAGGTTATATGAAGAGAAACATATTTAAAATGAAGAAAGGAAGGGTAACTCTCAGATAAGAGTTGGTAAAAATTTAAATAAACCAACTTACTCTTTGTCTGAGAATGGTAGGTTCAATGGTAGAGACACCACCTAGCATACACAAGACGCTGTGTTTAAGAACCTGTGTTTTGTTTCATACCAGCATACACACACACACACACACACACACACACACACACACACACACAGACTAGGATACAAAATAGTTTAAAATGTTGTTCAGACAGGAGAGATGACTCAGTTGGTAAAGTGTCTTACTGTAAGCATGGGGACCTGTGTTTAGATCCCAGGTATCTATATAAAAGTCAGGAATAGCTTCCTGTGTTTGTAACTTTAATCACAGAACTCACTGGTCAGCCAATCAATGATTTTCAATGGAAGAACCTCTCTCTAAAAATACAGAGGAAGTCAATGAAGGAAGACACATGATAAAATCTGCTCTCATTTGTTCATGTACATGTATACGTGCATAACCATAATTTCTTGCACACACATACAAACACTATAGTTATAGTGTCTACACACACACACACACACACACACACACACACACACACACACACTCACAGTTAAGGTTTTCTTCAACTTGCTATTCCACTATCAGGAGGACATTCTCCTTTTTACCAAATTATATCCATTAATTTAAAATATGTAAAAGTAAAGTAAATAAATGAATGTTCAGAGAATAGCTTATATACTGATGTCTTTCTATCAATCACAGTCAAAAAAATTCCAGCTTAACTAAAGTTCAAATTATTCCAAAATAAATACAATTCTTGTGTAATGTAGCTGAACTCAACATTCACTGTAATGTGTCTGAACTCACACAAATGTCCAGTTCATCATTTACTTCTTTTGAATACATCAGGTGACACTGGGTTTAAAGACTAGTTGCTTAGAAGCATTCTAAATCTGAATCAGCAACCAGTTGACACACTGAGGAAGTAAAATATCTGGTTCTCTATGCTGCAAACAAGCATTTTCAGAATGCTGAGTTTTCTTCCTGTTGTTGGCTTTTTCCTAAGTGGCACTTGTTTCTGTTAATACACATTTACTAAGTTGCCAATCAGAAAGTGTGGAAAGACCAAAAAGTAAATTGGAGGAAATGTCCTGTACATTTGGATGCTGCCTTGAGGATTATTTTTGTGTTCACTAGGAAATATAAATTTATACAACCATATACTTGGAAATCTGGGAAGTTCATGGCTGGTGAAAATTAATAATTTAGTTGAGATGTACATTTAAAAATTGATTGAGTACAATATTTGGGAAGTTTGTAAATGAAGTTTTGAAATATCTCAAATGCCCAATCATTCCTTTCTTGCTTATCCTATCCTTCACTTTTTAATGATTCTATTATTGTGAGTGATTGACTGATGCCACTGAGTATAAATGTTGAAATGTCTAAGAATCTCAGCTTTTATTTGAAATTATTTATAAGTATTTTTCCATACACTTAAAATTGTTTAAATAGATTTAAATAGATTGTGTGGTCTTTTAGTATATGGATATTAATTATTTATTTAGGCATAGCCCTTAGGAGGGTAACTTTGGTCAAATTTCTTACTTCAACTATTTTATTGAGGGCTTTGATACATGTATATATAATAATGGTGCTTAGATTTGAAAGACATTTTTAAAAAACATTGAAAGGTTTCATTGTAAACAGGATTTTGTGCCTAGTTTTCTGGAATAGTTCATCAGATCACATGTTGTGCCACACATTGAGGTTTGTAACATTAGTAACATTAAATTATATGTCACTTATAGTCTTTATTGGAGTAATTCTAAAATATTGTACTGGGCTTCTTTTCTTAACCCATTTTCTTTTCTTATTAGTAGATCTAGTACTTCAACAAGCCATATACTTCTCAGTACATTGAGATGCTCACAGAACTATGTTGAATAATAGAAAAAATGATTATAAAATATATATGAGTTTATTCTCAAGGTTTTGGACAAGAACAGGTTAAACTCCTGAGTCCTGAAGGAGAGAGTAGCTGGAGTTACAGAAACTGTCTTTGATGTTGATTATGGATACCCATCAAGGTTCTGTCGGTGGAACAGATAAACATGATACGACTTCTGGTGCCTGAGATTTGTTTTTATCTCTTTTTAAGGGGTGAAGGTTTTCTGGCTGAGCTTACTTTGCTTATTTTTTTAGTAAAATAATAGCAGTGACTATGATTTTGTCTTTGTATCTTAGGCTTCTTTGACAATGTGACCTTCATCTCATTTTATAAATTAACACGTGGTTATTATTGTCATCTATCTCTGTCAGGTACTATTCATGATGGAGTATGTTGCAGAAGGTCTTGTACATTGGTTCTCGGAGGCTAATTTCAGTGCTCAGAGATCTGGTTTCTGTCCTTTCTGAGGTACTCTCTGATTGATTAATAAAAGTTGCTGATGATCAATTAGCTGGGTAGAATGATTATAGGAAGGCAGAACTTCATGGGAGGAATTTAGGAACCCTGGGATTACACAGAGGAAGCTCTCTTTTTGCCAGGACTCAGAAGCACAAGGAAGTCTCAGTGTGAGCTCTGAAGGTACAGCAAGCCATATGGCTGATTGGGATTAGATGGTCGGATTAATTTAGATTAGTTAGTTGAGAATGTTCCTAGTTAAGGCCTAAGCATTAAAAACGTTAAAAGGTCTTGGTGTATTTAATTATTGGGGAAAGGCATACAGGCCTCCTACCACAGGCTTCCAGCTAAAGCTTGCCTTCAGGCCTCCTGCCAGGTTGCCACCACCTGCTTCGCTGGCCTAATATAACAGTTTATAATTATTAATAAATATAGTTGTTAATGAGGTTTCACTTTCAGGAGTAGGAATTTATGAATGTGATAGTGTAGGAATTTTAAAGCGTCTAAATTTTTAAATACATAATGTAAATTTTATTTTTGATATGCAGTTTCTTGATATTGAGAAAAAAACTACATAAACACAACTTTCCTCATGGCTTTTCTCTTGAAATAAATGTTGCAAAACTAACATTTCAACTTATGTACATTGATTATTGAAAGAAATCAAAAGCATTTTTCAGAAATCATTTTTTTTGCTATAAATTCAAGATAAATAAAGGTTTTGTATTATTAGAAGGTCCTATTGTTGTATACATACTAAAAGCATTCACTTGAGTTGAGAGTCTCTCATTTACTGACCGAACTCATGCCTCTCCTAGAATTATCTCAATCAATAGTAATTGAGGGCTCACAGTGTGCATGGTTCTGGATGAGCTGTTTTAATTTAAGAGGTAGAAATTCATTAAATACCTGTGGCATCTAGCTTAACTTGAAGTAGTCTTTGATAATTAAACTTAATCAGAACAATTTCAGTTCTCCTTTTGTGGATTTAGTTAGATTTTCCTTGAGGATGTATTTGTTCATTTATTCTAAAGGTTTTATTAATGCCATTATGAGTAAAGCATGGTGGGTGTTAATAAGACACTGGAGAGGTCATCTGATCCTAACCCCCTTCTTCAAAGACTTACAGTCCACTGGTAGAATTAATTGGAGAAACACATTTTTATCAATATGATAAGTGAACAAAGTGAGTAGAGCATAGGAAAATTATAATAAAATTTCCCTCAAAGATTCATGAATAGCTGCAGCATGAAGTAGCTGGAATAAAAATGATATCACCTTATTGTGATATCAATAATTAATCTGATTGGAAGAAATTTAAAGAATGCCAAATGCAATAAGATCACTGTTTATATTTCTCATCTTTGATAAATCTTTAAATGGATGTGCATATATATGTAAATCAAACACAAATTTTCATACTATACTAAACACAAATTCTGCTTCATTTAGTGTTGATGATTCCATTTATACTTTATAATTTTCTGGACCACATTTCTGAGCAGACTTTCACATGATGGGTTTTCTCAGGAAAATGCCTAGAATCCCTGATGATGATTTATTTATTTTTTAAATATGTTTATTAATTCAAGTTACATCTCAATCACAACACCCTTCCTCCTCCCCTCCCGGTCCGACATTGCCACCTTCTAAACCCTGCCCACCAATTCTACTCCTCTGGTGTGGGGTGCCCCCATATGTCAGCCCACCACAGTACATCAGTCACATGAGAGCTAATAGCTTCCTCTTTCTCTGGGGTCCAACATGGCAGTTCCACTAGGGTACAGTGTCCCACTAAGGGGTAACAAATTCCATGAGTGAGACAGCCCCATCCCTACTTGCTAAGGGATCTGTATGAGAACTAAGTTGCCTATCCTCTATATTTGTTTTAGAGGGGTTGGTCAAGACAGCCTTTTTCTTTTTATTTTGGTTAGTGTGTCAGTCTCTGTAAGCCTCTATGGGTTAGGTTAGTTGGTTCTGGTGATCTTCATGTGCTGATCTTAATCCCTTCAGGTCTCTCTATTCCTCTCCCTTCTCTTATATAGTCCGCCAAGAGCTCCACCTAATGTTTGACTGTGTGTCTCAGCATGTGTTTTGATCTGCTGCTTGGTGGAATTTCTTGCAGGATAATTATGCTAGGTTCCTGTTCCTTTGGGTCTGTGGGTTCTAGAGTAGTTATCCTATTCTATATGGCTAACATCCAGCTATACATGAATACATGCTATGTGTATTTTTTTAGGCCTAGTTTACGTCACTCAGGATGAGCTTCTCTAGTTCCATCCATTTGGCTGCAAATTGCATGATTTTCTTGTTTCTGATAGCTGAGTAGTATTCCATTGTGTCCATTGTGTAAATGTACCACAGTTTTTTTTTTTTTTTTGATTTATCCATTTTTTGAAGGACATCTGGGTTGTTTCCAGTTTCTGGCTGTTATGAATAATGTTGCTATGTACATAGTTGAGCCAATATCCTTGTGGTTTGGTGAAGAATCTTTTAGATATATGACCAGGAGTGGTATGAACAGGTCTTGAGGTAGAGATATTTCACGGTGGTTGCCATCTTGATTCTCTGATGATTTCTAATTTTTTTTTTTTTAAGACAGGGTTTCTCTGTATAGCTCTGGCTGTCCTAGACTTACTTTGTAGACCAGGCTGGGCTTGAACTCGAAGAGATCCTCCTACCTCTGCCTCCAGAGTGCTGGGATTAAAGGCTTGTGCCACCACGCCCAGCGTTTTCTGATCTTATCTTGTGACACCTTTTGATGTTTCTCAGTTGACCGGTCTGCCCCAACCAAAATTGTCAAAAATTTTGGGTCAGTGTTTATGATTTTTTAAAAGATAAATGTTTTCCAAATTAATATGCAAAATGACATGCATATTATAGACATGGTTATGTCCTGCCATTAAGAATATTAGAAATATGAACAATTTGCTAAACACTATTGTACATAGAGATTTCTGAGCAAATTTATTTTGGGTGTTTAAAACCCTTTGATTGCAGAAAATTAAAAAAATGTCTTGTTTGTTTCGTATTTTTAGAAAAACCAATTTGCTGTTCTTTCTTTGCAAGCTAATTTTGTGCATGCTAGTCTCATATTGTTTTCTCTTGGTTTAAAAGCCTTTTGCATATGAAAAATGTTAAGGATTCTTATTATTATAGGGGGGACTGATTTAAATATGTCTTTTCAAAAGAGACACAATAACTTTTCTTAAGATTTACATTCAGAAGATGGGCTTTATATATTTGTTTTATGTGTTTTTGTGCATTTCATACATTTCTTAAATACAAATATTAATATAAATATTTGTCAAATCTATTTTAATAAACATTTTCTATTTAACACATAGTAACTGCATCAATTCTCCAAATAAATTATTCAAAGCAGTAATGGAAACATTGTACTCTTAAAAACACTGGTTTAAAATAAATCACATTTTTCGAATAGGCTTTTGTTTGGAGTTTAGGTTTAATTAAAAAAAATGCTTTAGTCTTCAGAGATTTTTCAAGTACCTCTGGGGAAGAGTATGACTAGATTCTTAGTAGAAACTTTGGAGAGAAAAATCAAACACTTATATTCAAGATCTCTACTATTATTGTTCCATGTATTTGGTCCAAGATATATGATTTCCTTGTTTCTGATAATTGAGTAGTATTCAATTGTGTAGATGTACCACAGGTTTTTTTGTTTTTTTTGTTTTTTGTTTTTTGTTTTTTGTTTTTATCCATTCTTCCACTGAAGAACATCTGGGTTGTTTCCAGTTTCTAGCTGTTACGAATTAAGCTGCTATGAACATAACTGAGGCAATGTCTTTGTTGTTTGGTGGAGAATCTTTTGGATCATGCCCAGGAGTGGTATGGCTGGGGCTGGAGGTAGAACTATTCCTAGATACCTAAGATATTGCCAGATTCATTTCCAAAGTGGTTGTACAAGTTTGCACTCCCACCAGCAATGGAGGGGTGTTTCACTTTCTCCTCATCCTTGCCAGCATGTGCTATCACTTGAGTTTTTGATTTTAGCCAACCTGAGTGGTGTAAGATAAAATCTCATAGTTGTTTTGAGTTACATTTCCCTGATGACTAAGGACTTTGAGCATTTCTCCAAGTGTCTCTCAGCAATTAGAGATTCCTCTTTTGTGAATTCTTGGTTTAGCTCTGTGCCCCATGTTTTGATTGGAATATTTGGTTTCTAGCTGTTTAATTTCTTGAGTTCTTTATAAATTTCGGACATTAGCTCTCTGTCAAATGTGGGGTTGGTGAAGATCTTTTCCTAAACTGTAGGCTGCCGTTTTGTTCGAATGACAGTGTCCTTTGCCTTACAGAAGCTTTTCAGTTTCAGAAGGTCCCATTTATTGATTGCTGATCTTAAAGCATGAGCTATTGGTGTTTTGTTCAGGAAGTTGTCACCTGTGCCAATGAGGTCAAGGCTTTTCCTCACTTTCTCTTGTCTTTGATACACTTAGACCTAAGTTTTGTGCAAGATAATAGATATGGGTCAGTTTACATCCTTCTACATGTTGATATCCAGTTAGACAGCACCATTTGTTGAACATGCTTTCCTTTTTCACTGTACAGTTTTGACTTCTTTGTCAAATATTAAGTGACCGTTTATTTCTCAGTCTTTGATTCAATTCCATTGATCAACTGCTCATTTTCTATGCCAGTACCATGTAGTTTTTATTACTATTGCTCTGTAGTATAGCTTGAAGCCAGGGATGGTGATACCTCCAGATGGTCTTTTATTGTAGAGGGATGCTTTAGCTATTCTGATTTTTTTTCTCTATGAAGCTGAGAATTGTTCTTTCAAGGTATGTAAACAATTGGGTTGATATTTTGGTAGGAATTATGTTAAACCTGTATAGTGCTTTCAGTAGGATGTCTGGTTTTATTAGGTTGTTTGTACCTATCTATGAGCAAGGGAGATCATTTGATCTTCTGATATCTTCTTCAATTTCTTTCTTCAGAGACTTGAAGTTCTTGTCATACAAGTCTTTTATTTGCTTCATTAGTGTAACCCCCAGGAATTTTATATTATTTGTGGCTATTGTGAAGGTTTTTGTTTCCTTAATTTCTTTCTTGGCCCATTAATCTTTTGTGTAAAGAAGAACTACTAATTTTTTAGAGTTAATTTTTTTATCCAGCCACATTGCTGAAGGTGTTTATGAGCTTCAGGAGTTCTCTGGAAGAATTTTTGTGGTCACTTATGTATACTATTATACCATCTGTGAATAGGGTATTTTGACTTCTTCTTGTCTTGGTTGTATCTTGTTGATCTCCTTTAGTTGTCTTACTACTCTAGCAAGAACTTCAAGTACTATGTTGAAGAGATATTGAGAGAATGAGCATCCTTATCTTTTCCCTGATTTTAATGGATATGCTTTATAATTTTTAAATATTTATTTATTACTTCAGGTTACATCTCCATCGCAGTGTCCTCTTCCTGTCCCTCCCAGTCCTGTCCTCACACCTTCTATCCCCTATCCCTTCCATCTCACTCCTATGGAGTGGAGTGACCCTACATAACAGTCTCCCACCCCAGTTCAGTAGTCTTATGAGGGCCAAGAGCATCCTCATACGCTGTATATTACCTTTATTATATTTAGGCATGGTCCTTGTATGTCTGATCTCTCTAAGACTTTTAACATAAAGGGGTGTTGGATTTTGTCAAATGCTTTTTCATCATCTAATGAGATGACCATGTTTTTTTTTTTTTCTTTCAGCTTGTTTACATGGTGGATTATGTTGATGGATTTTCATATGTTGAACCACACTTGTATCCCTGGGATGAAGCCAACTTGATCATGGTGTATGATACTTTTGATGTGTTCTTGGATTTGGTTTGCAAGTATTTTATTGAGTATTTTTACATTGATGTTCATAAGGGAAACTGGTCGGAAATTTTCTTTCTTTGTTGAGTCTTTGTGTGGTATAGGTGTCTGGGTGAGTGTGGCCTAATAGAATGAGTTTGACAGTGTTCCTTCTGTTTGTATTTTGGGGAAGAATTTACAGTGTATTAGTGTTAGCTCTTCTTTGAAGGTCTGGTAGAAATCTGTGCTGAAACCATGTGGCTCAGTGCCTTTTTTGGTTGGAAAAATTTTAATGGACAGCCAGAGCTGTTAAACAGAGAAACCCTGTCTCGAAAAACCAAAAAAAAAAAAAACAAACTTTTAATGACTGCTTTTATTTCCTTAGGTGTTATAGGACTGTTCAATTTGCTTACCTGATCTTGATTTTACCCTGGTACATGTAATCTATCAATTAAATTTCCACTTTGCTTAGGTTTTCCAATTTTGTATAGTACAGTTTTTTTTTTTAATATGACCTACTGAATCTTTGGATTCCTTCAATGTTTGTTGTTATCTCCACTTTTCATTTATGATTTTGTTGATTTGGATATTTTCCCTGTGCCTTTTAGTTAGTTTGGCTAAGGCTATATCTATTTCTTTTTATTTTCTCACAGAATCAGCTTTTGGTTTCATTGATTCTTTTTATTGTTCTCTTTATTTCTCTTAACATGAAAATTTTTGACAAATTATGTAGTTCACTGAAGAGAATATATATATATATATATATATGTCCATATATATAATTTCATGACACACACACATATATATATGTAACAGGAAATTGAACATCATCCATCTCCAATAAATGTTCAGTACACATCTAGACACCTTATCCAAAGGAATATGAAAATGGTATACTAATTAAGATTTTGTGAATTCTGTTGAGTTGACTTCACAAAGAAATTAGGTCTTTCAAAATACAACACTTGCAAACTAAGTTTATGAAGAAATCTTAATTTTGATGATGACTGTGGTTTAACTGGGAGTCTAAAAGAAAGAGCAAATGTTGGCCTTTTTAAAGCCTGTGTTTCACCCAAATCACAGTCTGTGGAAAAGCACATCAAGCCTATGGTGAGAAACAAATCATTAGAGATAGTTATACTATGGTTTTTCATGATGCAAGACTGAAACTTTCTTATTCCATATGCTTTTATGTAGGCTGTCATCAGAAGAATTTTCTTTGTTATACATGAAAAACATTATAGAACCACAACTGATCAAAATGTAGGGCTATGGAGCTCAGTCCCAGTTGATATATCTATAATACAGTCCTTGAACCAAGGTATAGGGGCCCATTTTGGAGAAGGGGATGGAAAGATTGTAAGAGCAAGATTAACAGGGTTTACTGTGGAATTATATCTCCTAGTAATGTGAAGTACTCCACCGGTAAATTCTCACCAACATGACTTTCTAAACATGTGCTAAACAAGAATGACACCAATGGACATGGTAACATGGAAGGTGGAAACCTCAGAAAACCATAATGTTACCCAAAAGAACTACAGGCAACTAAGATTGCTGAAAGTAGGAGAATTAGTCTCAGGAAAGAACACACTAATTAATTGTCTGATATCAAATGCTCAACCCTGAAAATGTATTTATACAAGTAACTTTACACATTGAGCAGGGTATATTTATGTAAATAGGAATATCTATCTATCTATCTATCCATCCATATGTATGTGTATGTATGTATATAACAAACATTCATGAACAAAGAGTGCATGGATTTCAAAGAGAACAGCAAAGAAAGGTATATTGGACTTGCAAGGAGGAAACAATGAATATATAAAATAAACAAATTATTAAAATAAAAAGTAATTAAATACCAGGGGAAATAAGCTGCATATTGGCAAATGAAGAAATGTCCAAGAGTTTGAGATCAGAAGCAGACGTCTGTCATGCAAGACAGTAATTTCTGTTTTACCTTCCAAAGGAGAGTCAACCACATTGTTAGAAGCTAATGTACAATTCTCATTTTTAAATGTTCATACATTTGGCTATATTAGTGATTCGTAAGTACACTAAGATAGATGCTACAATATGGGAGACTTGTCCTTTTCTGACACTACTATTGCTGCATTCTGGGAGTCATGCCCTTCTTTTGAAGGGAAGTGGAGGAGGAGAAGAGTGGATGTGGCAGGGCTGGGGCTGGGAGAGGAGTAAGAAGAGTCACCTTCAGTTGGGATGAAATATATTGAGAGAAGAATAAATTTAAAACATAAGAAAAGAGTAGTTAGAGGGACCTTCAGATCTATTTTACCACAATAGAAAAGAAAATGTGGTAAATGAAAAAAGAAAAAAGGCAGTGGTCATTTTCAGGACAAAGATACCCAAGCACCACGGAATGGCTCTTTAACGCTTCTGTGAGTCACACAGCCAAGCAGCCTCATGCCCAAAGAATGTGTATGTGTTTTTGTTTTTTTTTTTTTTTTTGTGTGTGTGTGTGTATGTGCATGTGTGTGTGTATGATAAGATACTACGTAAATCATGGGCATATTATGTCCCATTTCATTTAATATTTTGGGCTGTACAGTGGGCAGGATCTCTGAGTCTTCACTAGAATTTATGAAGGAGAAGTGCAGATTATTGGTGTTTTGACTTTCACTTTCAATGCTCAGGATACTGTAAATTATCCACAAAAAGGCACGCCTCAGTTTTTCTGGCACATTTAATATTTATGTACTCCTATGTATAATTCCAGAAACTCTGTGCAAGGGTAAACTGCTTGATGGCTAGATTTTACTGCAGGTGGATTTGGAAAAGGACTAATTTGGGCTCAGGATTAGCTGGATGTGTTAGAAGAACAATTCTCTAGATTGCTGATTCTGATGTTAATAACCCAGATGTTAGTAAAAGCTGCCAGCTGGGAACACAATGACCAAATTCCCCACATATGTATGCTAATGATAATGAGTGAATCATTTGACCACAAGTAGAATTCTTGGCTTAACTATTAAGATGTTACTTCATTGCTTCAGTTTAAGAAGCAGTTTAGAAATTCAGCTAAGCAGATGCTATTAAAAAGTCCCCTGTTTGCTATTTTTGTGTGCTGAAAATATAAATCTGCCTTTATGTTTTGATTGATTCTTAAGAAATATCCTCAAATCATGTACAAAAATTCTAAGTATAGTTCACATCTACTCACAGTGGTAAAATAAGGTAATGCATACAAATCAGACCCTTACAAAGGTCATAACAAGACTGCTTCAGGAAATAAATTGCATTACACAAGGGTTCCAACACTGGGCATGGTGAAGCTTTGTCTGACTTGGCATGTAATCTGTCTTGAAGATAAGAAGCTAGGTGAGTCAAAGGTAAGGTGAAATGAACTTTAAATTAGTAAGTAAGCACAGAGGTGCAATGCAGATCAGCTTATATCATCATTGTTTCCATTTGTGAGTAGTTGAAACTTAGTGTGAATTTAGCCTAGCATGATGGGGATTACACCATAGCTGATTTAGTGGTAACATATGGTATTTGAAGCTGTATTCAGTCATGTCAACTTTCAGTGCATGGCCTGCATGCTTTCCAGGATAGCTATGAATGAGATCAGAATATTTGTTGATTTCAATGCTTTATTATAATGTTAAAATTTGGACTCTTCTCCTAAACTGTCTTTCTCTTTTTCATGGCATTAGATAATAGAATTTATAGGTACAAAGACCTATGCACCCTACTAATATGTTCTTCATCATGTAGATAAAATCCACTGGGAAAATATTTACAAACAAACAAGAAATAAAAATCTATATACAATACAAATCTAAAGGAACAATAGTAGATTTATTCACTCTTTTTTTCCCCTTGTAGTAGTGAAGCAAGGAGGGAATCTATATAATTAGAAAAAATTCAAACCTAATTAATAGTTCATGAGTGTTATTTCTCAGTAGCTCACCTAAATCCTTGTGGGCAAACTGTGAGAAAAACGTTAAGTAGATCATGAAATTTCCAAGTCTATTGATTTATGTTTGCAAAAAAATAGAGAAATTTTACAGTCAAGCATATTCTATAAACTCTCATCTTTGTGCTCAGCATGAAAACATTTCTGAGCTTCTCAGATTGATGAAGAGAAATGCCTCATTAAATAACACTGAACCCCATGCAGTATTATAAAAACAGCATGGGCAGTGTTATAAAAAGTTATTCTGTAGTCAGAACAAAGGGAAGTATTGTTATAGAGAATGGAGGCATCTGGAACCTGAAAACAGGCTAGAAAATTTCTCATATTTGAGAATGAATTAGATTGTAAAATTCCTTTATTGTACACAATATTTCATCATATAAGCTACTAATGAGTCAAGAATGAATATGGAATACAGTGTGATTAATGTACTTCCCCTCTTCATTTTAAAGGAAATATAGCATGCATATTTCACTATTATTTTACAATAACATTCACTGACATGATGTTATTATGATCTTTACATGCTTAAGTTCTGTTCTAATCTCTCCTGATATAGTTATTGAAAATTAGTGATTATGGATGTTTTTAAAGATAAATGGATTTTCCACCTTTCCAGATCAACATGAATTTATTTTTTGATCCAATAATGATTTGTAGATATAGTTTATAAAATATCTGGGAGATTAAGGCAAAATACAAAGTCATAATTTTTTACTATTAAAAATGTAGTAAATTGCTGGGCGGTGGTGGCGCACGCCTTTAATCCCAGCACTTGGGAGGCAGAGGCAGGCGGATCTTTGTGAGTTCGAGGCCAGCCTGGTCTACAAAGCGAGTCCAGGACAGCCAGAGATATTCAGAGAAACCCTGTCTCAAAAAACCAAAAAAAAAAAAATGTAGTAAATTAGTGAATATGTTATTGAAAGTTTAAAAAATATAGTAAACTAAAATAATCATAAAAAATCCTTAAAAACTCATAATTGAAACAACAAAAATATTATTAGAACAAAATATATAGGAATGTCAAAATAATTAATTAATTAGGAAAATAAATTAACAATAGAAAAATGAGACACAAATTAAATTACCAATCCTAACCTAAAATTATGCATATGTTATAGCTAATAATATTTTCCTAAGCATAGTAATAAAAACAGTTATAAAAGAAGAGGAAGAAACATGGTCCATATATATATATATATGTATATATATAACATATATATATATGTATATATATATACATATATATATATCTAACTAACTATCAATTTTTATGTAGATAGTTTAAAAGTAACATTTCACACATACACACACACACACAGAAAACAAAACAAAACAAAATCCTGGAAGAGTCCCATTGGTATTGTACAAAAGGAATTATAGCTAGACATTACATAGTAAAAAGATTAAATTCCCAACAAGAAGATGAAATTATTTTAATTGTTTATGCACCTAACAATACATTTTCAGAACACAACACTGCTAAATAGAACACCCAAATCAAATAGGTTTAAGCAGAAAAATGTATACTCACATTGACAATTCAATGTTAAATAATATTTATGAAATAGTTATGTCATGATAGCGAAAATCATATATAATAATCCCAATGCTTATGCGATGCTGAACAAGGAAATATTAAATCTTTTTCTACAACAAGAAAAAAGATTCAAGACTTATTCACCATGGTTCTAGGAGCCTTCAC
Organism: Lophiomys imhausi; assembly: GCA_907164525.1. Lineage (NCBI taxonomy): Eukaryota > Metazoa > Chordata > Mammalia > Rodentia > Muridae > Lophiomys > Lophiomys imhausi. The sequence goes on along the minus strand of CAJQZJ010032981.1, from coordinate 2,594,195 downwards.
TAGAGCATCCAGGATGAAAAAGGACAAGAACAGCATCCAAATTGTAAAGAAGATTTTAAAATTGTCAGTTTGTACATTAAATGTTTTTACACTAAAAACCTGAAACACTGTTAGCATGAAGGGGTGTTGGATTTTGTCAAACGATTTTCTGCATCTAGCGAGATTATCATGTGTTTTTTTTTTTCTTTCATCTTGTTTATATGGTGAATGACGTTGATAGACTTTCATATGTTGAACCATCCCTGCATTCCTGGGATGAAGCCTACTTGATCATGGTGTATGATACTTTTGATGTGTTCTTGAATTCGGTTTGCTAGTATGTCATTGAGTATTTTTGCATCTATGTTCATGAGGGAGATTGGTCTGAAGTTCTCTTTCTTTGTTGCGTCTTTGTGTGGTTTAGGAATCAGGGTGATTGTGGCCTCATAGAATGAGTTTGGCAATGTTCTTTTAGATTCTATTTGGTGAAAGAGTTTGAAAAGTATTGGTGTTAGCTCCTCTTTGAAGGTCCAGTAGAATTCCGTGCTAAAGCAAACTGGCCCTGGGCTTTTTTTGGTTGGGAGATTTTTAATGACTGTTTCTATTTCCTTAGGGGTTATAGGGCTGTCTAATCTGTTTATCTGATCTTGATTTAGCTTCCGTAGGTGGAATCTATCAAGAAAATTGTCCATTTCACTTAAGTTTTCAAATTTGGTGGAATATAGATTTTTAAAGTAGGATCCAAATATTCTCTGGATGTCTGTTGTTATTTCTCCCTTTTCATTTCTGATTTTGTTGATTTGTGTTTTCTCCCTCTGTCTTTTAGTTAATTTGGCTAAGGGTCTGTCTATTTTGTTGATTTTATCGAATAACCAACTCTTGGTTCCATTGATTCTTTCTATAGTTCTTTTTGTTTCTAAGTTGTTGATTTCAGCCCTAAGTTTGATGATCTCCTGCCTTCTGCTCCTCTTGGGAGTGTTTGCTTCTTTTTTTTCCAATTCACCCAGTTTAGCTGTTAATTCGCTAATATGAGCTGTCACAATTTTCTTTTTGAAGGCATTTAGTGCTATGAAATTTCCTTGTAGCACAGCTTACATTGTGTCCCATAGGTTTGGGTATGTTGGTGTCTTCATTTTCGTTGGAATTTAAGAAGTCTTTGATTCCCTTCTTTATTTCTTCCCTGAGCCAGTGGTCGTCTAGTACACAGTTGTTCAATTTCCATGTGAGTGTAGACTTTCTGTTGATTCTTTTGCTATTGAAGTCCAGTTTTCTTCCATGGTGGTCTGATAAGATACAAGGGGTTATTTCAATTTTCTTGTATCTGTTGAGGCTATCTTTGTGTCAAACTATATGGTTGATTTTGGAGACGGTTCCATGAGGTGCTGAGAAGAGGGTGTATTCTTTTGTGTTTGGGTTAAACGTTCTGTAGATATCTGTTAGGTCCATTTGGTTCATGATCTCTGTTAGACTCATTATTTCTCTGTTTGGCTTCTGTCTTGATGATCTGTCCATAGTTGTCAGTGGGGTGTTGAGGTCTCCCACTACTAAGGTGTTTGGATCGATGTGTGATTTAAGTTTTAGAAGCGTTTCTTTTATAAATGTAGGTGCCTTTGTATTTGGAGCATAGATGTTCAATATTGAGATGTCCTCTTGGTGGATATTTCCTTTAACGAGTATGTAAGGCCCTTCTCTATCTTTTTTTATTAACTTCAATTGGAAGTCTATTTTGTTTGATATTAGGGTGGCTACTCCAGTTTGTTTCCTGTGTCCATTTGCTTAGAAAACCTTTTCCCAGCCCTTTACTCTGAGATAGTGTTTATCTTCAATAGTGAGATGTGTTTCTTGTATACAGCAAAAAGATGGGTCTTGTTTAGGGATCCAATCTGTAAGTCTGTGTCTTTTTTTTGGCGAGTTGAGTCCATTAATGTTGATGGATATTAATGACCAGGGGTTGTTATTTCCCATTATTTTGGTATAGCTGGCTGTCTTGCGTTTCTTTTTGTTTAGTTGCTGTGGAGGTTTCTATTTCCTTTGTTTTCTTGGGTGTAGTTATCTTCTCTGTGTTGGAATTTTCCTTCTAGGATCTTCTGTGGGGCTGGGTTTGTGAGGAGATATTGTTTGAATTTGATATTGTCATGGAATATCTTGTTTTTTCCATCTATGTTGATAGAGTTTTGCTGGGTATAGTAGTCTGGCTGGGCACCTATGTTCTCTCAGGGCTTGTAGGACATCTGTCCAGGCCCTTCTAGCTTTTAAAGTTTCTGAGGAGAAGTCAGGTGTGATTCTGATGGGTCTGCCATTGTATGCGACTTGGCCTTTTTCTCTTACAGCTTTTAATATTCTTTCTTTGTTCTCTACATTTGGAGTTTCTATTATTATGTGGCAAGAGGAGTTTCTTTTCTGATCTAAGCTCTTCTGTGTTCTGTAAGCCTCTTGGATTTTTACTGGCATCTCTTTCTTTAGGTTTGGGAAGTTTTCTTCTATGATTTTGTTGAAGATATTTCCTGGACCATGGAGTCAGATGTCTTCATCCCAGGAATGCAGGTACGGTTCAACATACAAAATTCTATCAATGTAATTCACCACATAAAAAAGATGAAAGAAAAAAACCACATGATAATCTTGCTAGATGCAGAAAAAGCATTTGACAAAATCCAACATCCCTTCATGCTAAAAGTTCTGGAGAGAAAGGGCATACAAGGACCGTACCTAGAAATAATAAAGGCAATATACAGCACGCCAGTGGCCAACATCAAATTAAATGGAGAGAAACTTGAAGCATTTCCTCTAAATTCAGGGACAAGACAAGGATGTCCACTTTCACCATATCTCTTCAATATAGTACTTGAAATACTTGTTAGAGCAATAAGACAACTAAAAGAGATCAAGGGGATAAACATCGGAAACGAAGAAGTCAAATTATCCCTATTTGGAGATGATATGATAGTATGTACAAGCGACCCAAAAATTCCACCAGAGAACTCTTACAGCTGATAAACACCTTCAACCAAGTGGCTGGATACAAAAGTAATTAAAAAAAAACCAGAAGCCCTTCTTTATACAACAAACAAATGGGCTGAGAAAGAAATAAGGGAAACAACCACCTTCACAATAGCCACAAACAACATAAAATACCTGGGGATAACTCTAACCAAGCAAGTAAAGGACCTGTACATCAAGAACTTCAAGCCCTTGAAGAAAGAAATGGAAGAGGCCTTTAGAAGATGGAAAGATCTCCCATGCTCATGGATAGGAAGGATCAACATAATAAAAATGGCCATCCTACCAAAAGCATTATATAGATTCAATGCTATTCCTATCAAAATAACAACACAATTTTTTATAGACTTGGAAAGAGCTATTCTCAATTTCATATGGAACAACAAAAAGCCCAGAATAGCTAAATCAATCCTGTACAATAAAAAAAAAAAAAAAAAAACATCTGGAGGTATCACCATCCCAGATTTCAAACTGTACTACAGAGCAATAGTTGTAAAAACAGCATGGTATTGGTATAGAAACAGACCAGTAGATCAATGGATTTGAATTGAAGATCCAGTACTAGACCCACACACTTATGGCCACCTAATTTTTGACAAAGAAGCCAAAACAGCACAATGGAAGGACAGCATCTTCAACAAATGGTACTGGTCCAACTGGATGTCCACTTGTAAAAGAATGAAATTAGACCCATACTTATCACCTTGTACAAAACTTAAGTCCAAGTGGATCAAAGACCTTAACATATGGCCAGACACACTAAATCTACTAGAAGAGAAAGTGGGAAAAACCCTCGAACTCATTGACACAGGTGACAACTTCCTGAACAGAACATCAACAGCTCAGGACCTGAGATCAACAATCAATAAATGGGACCTCATGAAACTGAAAAGCTTCTGTTAGGCAAAAGACACTGTCATTCGAACAAAACGGCACCCTACAGACTGGGAGAAAATCTTTACCAACCCCACATCTGACAGAGGGCTAATATCTATAATTTACAAAGAACTCAAGAAATTAAATGCCAAGAAACCAAATAATTCAATCAAAAAAATGGGGGGCAGAGCTAAATAGAGAATTCACAGAGGAGGAATCCCTAATGGCTGAGAGACACTTGAAGAAATACTCAGCATCCTTAATCATCAGAGAAATGCAACTCAAGACAACTCTGAGATTCCATCTCACACCTGTCAGAATGGCTTAGATCAAAAGCTCAAATGACAGCACGTGCTGGCAAGGGTGTGGAGAAAGGGGTACCCTACTCCATTGCTGGTGGGAATGCAGGCTTGTGCAACCACTATGGAGGTCAGTCTGGTGATATCTTAGAAAACTTGGAATAGCTTTGCCTCAGGACCGAGCCATACCACTTCTGGGTATACACCCAAATGCCTCTTCATGGAATCATGAGGAAGTTTCCTCATCTATGTTTATAGCAGCCTTATTTGTAATAGCTAGAAACTGGAAACAACCCAGATGTCCCTCAAGTGAAGAATGGGTTAAAAAACTGTGGTACATCTACACAATGGAATACTAGTCAGCTATCAGGAACAATAAAATTATGCAATTTTCAGCCAAATGGATGGAACTAGAAAAACTCATCCTGAGTGAGCTAACCCAGACTCAGAAAGATGCATATGGCATCTATTCACTTATGGTAGTATTTTAGCTATATAGTAGAAGATATCAATACTACAACTAACACAGCAAAGGGAAGTTGGACATAGACTTTTTATTTTTTATTTTTATTTATTTTTTATATATTTTTTCTATTTTTTTAGTCTTTTATATCTATTTGTCTGCTTATTGGTTTGCTTGTTAATAGTTCTCTCTCCCAGGCAATGAGACACTTTTCACTGATTGTACTGCTTCGTAGACCCCCAATGAATGAGGAGGCTCTTGGCCCTCATATAACCTCTCACCTGAGGTGAGGGACTGTTATATAGGGACACCCCACCCCAGAGAAATGGTATGGAAGTGTTAGGAGGTAAAGAAAATAAATGAAATGTGATGTTTCGGCCTTTTAATACTAATTGTCTTAAACTGTTCAGGATAATTAAGAAATGCAAACTAATGGTTATACAAGCCGGTTATTCTGTTAGGTACTATGACAGCCTATTACAGTTACTTGCTAAGCTAATCAGAAATAAACCTCCTAAGAGACGAGGAACATCTGCTTACCCTAATATAAGAGATAGATAGGGCCTCTTCAAAAACCTCAAGAGATCTGCAGAATATGGCATTCAAAGATGTTTTCGTAACTTTAGATTTTTTTATATCAAGACATATCAACTCCTGACAGCACCCCCTATTCTCCTCCAAGTAGAAGATGAGCATTGAAGAATCTCCAGTGGGAGATGATTGAATTAGTCGCAAGTCTATCTCTTGGTAGGAAAAGCCCCTTGCTCCAACTGTAGACAGAATGCTGTCCAAAAAGGACAAAACCTGGAAATAGGTAAATCGACAGCCTAGCTCTGCCAAGATAGGATAGGTAAGTCCTTCATAACCCCTGCTCTACAATCAATGTCTGTCAGAGAAACGGCGCCAAACCATTGAAGATCGATGTGGTAATATATGGAGAGAAAATGGGAACTGTCCAGGCAGCCACTGGTATGTCATTTCTTAGTTTTTGAAGCTGCAGGCCCTGTACTTCCTATAAAATCAGATATATTTATCCCTCTCTGGTCTCTGAGGTGGTTGATGAACAGACATCTAGAGTCTCATAATTAAATTTTGAGTTGTTTAGGAGTCAAGAGAGTGTTATAGATCTAAGAAGATACTTTTAAAATTGTGTTGCAAGTTAGTATGAATGTTGAGTCAGATATAGAACTTTAAACTCATAAAGATTTTTAGATAGTAGAATATTAAAGTCAGGTACCAAATACATATGGACTGGACATTGGGAATATACACTAAGCCATATAACCCTCATAACTGTGGCCTAATTACCTCTGCTGTTTTGTATTGTATTAATTATTATAAGAGAAAGAGCCATTTGTTGGACTGAAAGGGAAAACTGTAGGGGGAAATAAGATATACCTTAAACTTAAAAGAAAAAAAAAAGGAAGAGGATGGGGGATGAGGGTGGGAGGGTGGGACTGGAGGGGGGAATAGGGAGGGGACTGCGATTGAGATGTAACTTGAAGAAATAAAAAATAAAGGAAAAAATAAACTTGAAACACTCCACTCAAAAAACAATATAAGCAAATTTAGCAATGATGCATAGCACAAAATCTGCATGCAAAAATCAAGAGCATTGTTTGACACTAATAACAATTTATCTAAAATTGAAATTGAGAAAGCAATTCCATTTACAATAGCTATAAACCAGCTAAGAATAAATGTAACCAATCTAGACATCAGCATATGGATATAATTGTAGCATTGTTGAGTCAGTCACAGGAGGATTAGTAGTTTGAATGTTGCCTTGGCTACATGGTAAATTCAAGGCTATCTTGGACTGTATGACATTTTTTTCTCACATTATTACTATTATTTTATATACTACTACTATATTACTAATATCCCAATATTACTACAAGTACTACTATTACTATGACTACTACTGTGACTATTAGTAATAACATATTTAATTACAGGTTAGAATTTCTTTTTACTTGACATTATGAAGCTCTAATAGGAAATAGAAGCATAAGCTCCACTTATTTATGCAGGCACGCACACACAACAAACTACATAACAAACAAAAAATATATGGAAATCCTGTGGTCAGAGGTTGAAAGAATCAATAAAGTTAAATGTCTGTCTTATCTAAAGAAATCTAAATACTTAATATAACCCCTTAAAAAGTATGCATGAAATTCATTATACACTATTAAAGCAATCTTAAAATTTATATGGAACTACAAAGACCCCCAAATAACTAAGTTTGAAGAGATTCTCTTGAAAAAAGAGACACCATATTACTTAACATATTGGTAGTAGAATAGACATTTCTGAAGTAAATCTACATGCATCGACACAAAAATATGCTCAACGGCATTAGTTACATTGAAAATTCAAATAAAAAAGTATTAGACATCATATTGAACTTCTTAGAATAGCGTAAAATAAATAGCAACTCTTATATACTGTTGGTGGGATTATAAAAAGATGAAACCATTAAAAAAAAAACAGGTTGTCGACCCTTCCCAGTCCCGCCCTCCCACCCTCTACCCCCTATCCTTTCCATCCCACTCCTCTGGAGTGGAGTGTTCCTACATAACAGTCCCCCACCCCAGTTCAGCAGTCATATGAGGGACAAGAGCCTCCTCATACTGGAGGCCCACAAGGCAGCACCACTAGGGCATAGTGTCTCATTGACAGGGGAAAAAAAAAGTCTATGTTCCTGTTCCCTATGGTGCATTGGTGGTAGAATAGATATCTTGTAGTACATAGCTAAAATCCGACTGTAAGTGGATAGATGCCATGTGCATCCTTCTGAGTCTGGGTTAGCTCACTCAGAATGAGCTTTTCTAGTTCCATCAATTGAGCTGCAGATTGCATAATTTCCTTGTTTCTGATAGCTGAGTGGTATTCCATTGTGTAGATGTACCACAGTTTTTTAATCCATTCTTCAGTTGAGGGACATATGGGTTGTTTCCAGTTACTAGCTCAACCAATTAAGTAAGTGTATAAAGAAAAGTCATTTCCCCAAAACTGGAATAGTCATGAAATTCTTTAGAGCATCAAGGAACTAATGAAAATTTTGTATTTAAAAATTCCAAAATTATCACTGCAATACAGCATGAATATTTTTCATTTTGAAAACTCATTAAGGAACCATCATTTCCCTTTTTATGAGAAACCCTTGAAGACTATAGAACTTCTTAATGGGAGAGGACTGTCTCTGCGGAGAAAGGCTGTCAAATAAAGCAGCTCACTGTTTGCATGCAGGAGGCATTACTGGGAATTTCCTCTGGGTACCACTTGTGTCAGTGCATAAGATTTAAGTAAATTATTAAAAAAAGATTGTATTATGCACCGAAAAGATTGGATAAAAAAACTGTTCACCTGAGTGAAAACATGAGACAACATGAAACTCTTCAACATAAAGACAAACATTGGAGTCTAATAAAAGAGTTTCAACTTTCAATGTATGTGATGGTTACCTTTAATGGTTAGCTTCACAACATCTAGAATCACTTGGGAAAGGGGTTCTGGGGTATACCTGTAGGAAACTATGTTGATTTCATTAATTGCATAACACCTTACATCAAGAGGAAAATTAGCCCTGAGATTTTTATTCATAGCCTGTAGCTTCTGGGAGGAGCATTTTCTCTTATAAAGGGTAACTCTAATTAAGCTCACTATAAATTATGATGTTTCACCTCACGTAGTTATTTTACATTTATTCACTTTTCAAACATTTTGTTTATTATTATATATGTATATATATAAAACATATGTATGTGAAGTTGTGATGTTTCAGTAGTGCTATTTGTTTCTGTGTGTGTGTGTGTGTGTGTGTGTGTGTGTGAAGCTTACAAAATAGGAGGAGTTGTTATGGCTCTTCAACATTGTTAGGGTTGGTTATTTCATGGCAAAACCCTCTTTTGCCCTACCTTCTTTTATTTAAAGTTTTGATGGATGCCATTCTCAGGGGTGTGAGATGGAATCTCAACGTAGTTTTAATTTCTATTTCTTTGACAACTAGAGGTATTGAACTATGTTTGAACCATCAGATGTTTGTATTTCTTCCTTCAAAGTGTATCTGAGGAAATATGCTGTACCCATTTTTTGTTGGTTCTATGCAAGATACTTGCAATTACATCCATTTTTGACCAGGGCGTAAACCTAAGGTCCGTATCAAGGCAGCTGCAGCCTCAGTAGCAACACTGAGCCCAGGCTCTCATTCAATAGCAGGTGCTCACTGTGGTGAAGAGACTCTCTGCCATTTAAGACATGTGGTAATCTTTTACTGTGGCTGCAGATATTCTTAGACACTTGATGTGGATGCTCTGTTACTTGCAGAAAAATGTCATCGAACTAAAATTATAAAAAAAGAAACAGGTTGTAAATTTTATCACAAGTTTATTCCTATAGTTAATATTTAATCAGGCAACTTCTCTGGTAAATTAAATAATATTCCACTCCAAAATAAATGAAAGATGTATCTTCAAAATCATCATGAATAATATTTAGAATAGAAACAGTCATAACAATATAAAGTTGGAAACCATTGCTGTAACTATGAATTAGTAAGTGGATAAACAATATGTCATCTATCCACTCAATCAATGGATTGTTGTTGTCTATGTACATGAAGGAGTACTGATACTTGATAATACATGAATTCATTTCAAAAATATTATTGTAGTAGAGAGGATCCTTTCACAAATATGTCTAAGTTGATTTTATTTATATGAAAATTCTAGAACAGACAGATTTACATATAGAAAATATATTATTGCTTATATACATATATATGTAAAATATATATATATATTACATATGTATATATTTTAGTAGAGTGAGTATAGAAGTTTTAGTAGTGATAGCTACAGAATAAGAAGTTATTTTTGAAGGTGATAAGATAATTCTAATATTTATAATAATAATTACATAGGTTTGTGAATAAGCAAAATGCATTATTTACCTTGTGTGGATTGTATTTAAATTATGCCAAATTTCAAACAAATTATAACAAAACTAATTGAATTCTACAAATATGTAATTATCTAACTAGAAAATCCTGACTAATCTATATCATGTACTTAATCTACATCCTCACTTAGAACTAACAAGTAAGTTTATTGATGTATAAGTTTAAGGTTGTGGACTGAACTATGTCTTCTTCCCTAAAATTCATATTAACACTAGTTATCAAAAATTTGAATGAAGTCAAAACAAGAAAAAAGCATCAGAAGAAAGTGACAGCAAAAATCATGATGATGTTTCTAGAAGCAAAGAAATACCAAAAATACCAGAATTCCACTGGCCACTGATAGGAACAGATTTTTATAAGAATGCTGTGAAATGTTGGTAGAACAAGCTCCTGAATAATGTAGATGTGACCTTGGAACTGGTTAATGTATTAGACCTAGAAAGAATCTGATATATACAAAAGAAAAATCTTGGGTTGGTTTGAAGATATTAGTTGTAGAAGTAGTCAACTAAAGGAGGATCTACTTAGGCCACAGAAAGGAAAGAATAAATGATGCCATGCATTTGAATAGAAGCCTCTACATATTGTTATCCAAACTAGAGTAAATACAAAATCCTCTGTACTTATGTAAGCCTGAGACATTTGACTCCAGCTGAAAATACCTAAGATTCAACTGAAACTGTTAGAGTGAACGGCACACACAATACCTCCACCTACAGATACTATTCCATGTTCAAGGATAGCCTCAACAAACCTTTATAATTCATCAGAAGCACTCATAGAAGTTGTGGAAAACTAGCATCACTTCTACTACTAAGAAACATTTCAGATAGTTTGTAATGAGAGCAGAATGCTACTGTGGGTTTTGGCTATTCATTTGTTTTGTGAACTAAGATCTTCCTATGTAATCCAAGTTGGCTTGGAACTCACCATGCAGTTCAGCCTAATCTTGAGTTAATAAACTTTCTGGCTTTTCTTTCCTTCTGCTGATATTATATACACATTCTACCAAGATCAAGTACCATTGCAGTTTGATTTATGCCTTTGTGGATGTGCCTATTCATGTATTCATGAATGTATGTGGGAAGGTCTCTGCACATGTGTGCACATGGAAGCCATAGGTTGACAATGAATATCTTCTTCAATATCTTTTCCTTTCTTTCTTTTTTCTTTTTTGAGACAGGATCTTTTACTGAACTGGAAATTACTTGTTTAGTTAGACTGGCTGGCCAGAAAATGCTAAATATCCCTTGGTTCTGTCTCTCAAGAGCTGGGAATAGAGCCGAGCACCAACATTTCTGATATACCTTGTGTGAATCCTGTTTATTGAGCTCAGTGCTTATGACTGTACCACAAGTACTTTACCAAAGGATCCACCTCCCTAACTCTCCCTAATATAGATTTTAAAACAGGATAGTAAGTGACAGATGTGCATTTAGTCAAGGTAACTATGATCTACAGTGTTCGGCCTATAAAGAATGAGGCCAGAAAGATAAGTTGACTAGAGTTTAACACAGTACAGTACAGATTTAACAGTAATATTGACATGTTTACTTTTAGATATACAATGGAATTTAAATGCAGTTTATCTGAGTTAATTCCTCTGCTTTTAAGATTAATTTTAGTTAATTATCTTGCATTTTCCTATTAGCGTAATTTGATCTAATTGCATGTTTAATGTAAATATCTCTAATCATATAATTTATATGTGTTAATGGCATAATTAGATGATTAGATGATGCATAATTACAATTTTAATGATGTTATAAAAATCTATAGAAAGCATGGCTAAACATAAGCCTACCACACAACACAGATATGCCCCTTGAGCTCAGAGAATGAGATAAAGAAGGGAGCACACATTGTCTACTCCCACTCATTTATTTAACAATGAGCCAAATAGTATAGAAAGGACACTTGTGTATTGATTTAATTTAAATATATTTAGTTTAGTATTTAGTTTCATTCCATTATTTTCTTCAAAGGTAAAAAGGCAATGACACCTTCAAGTGGCCTACTGGGCCTTTTGAAGGAGAAGTTCATTTCTGTTTAAACAATATAGAGATACATGAGATGTTTCTGAGATCATTCAATCTCACTGAACATCATCAAGCATTCTCAAGGAATAGGATTTATTATAGTGCTTGGTACTCAGGTTTCCTTGACCACAGCATATAGAGCTGAATCAATATATTGTACTTCCTATCATGAAAAAGACCTAGAATACAATAATGAAAGGAGAGATGAGCATTAATACTACAGCACAAAGTTCAGAGCTCTATAATAATACAGAAGGAAATGGAATGGTGCAAATGGATGGATAGTAAAATTTTTCCTTAGGAACCGTTGAAGATTTTAAGTAAAGTCTTGTGCCATGTTCCTTAAGGGGCAGCAAATTTTCAAGAGATGTGAGAGAGAATAAGGACAATTCTGTCAGAAATAATTTTTCCCTGCATTTTATTTTCTCTTCTTTCTTTCTTTCTTTCTTTCTTTCTTTCTTTCTTTCTTTCTTTC
>CAJQZJ010032981.1:2502641-2582088 GCA_907164525.1 Lophiomys imhausi | reverse complement strand
TTCTTTCTTTCTTTCTTTCTTTCTTTCTTTCTTTCTTTCTTTCTTTCTTTCTTTCTTTTTTTTATAAGTTAGATATGAATACAAAGCCTGCTGTGCCCAGATATATCACAGGAGAATTTTTCATGAAGGGCTATTGACGTTGAAAATTCTGTTTGATATGGAATTTAAAAGACAGATAAATAGTTTGTATTTTGTTTTGAAGATAGTAAAAACTGGCAAAGGCTGTCAACATAACAAGTTATGTGATCAGAATTCAATTTTAGATAAACATGTCTAAGGATATCATGAGAGTGGATTAGAAGTATATCCTCAGTTACAAAACATGACCTAGGAATTAAAATTTAAAGAGAATATGAATACATTAGGTAATGACAGTTCATATGTAAATTATGTACATATTAATATGATATAATAGACGTCATGAATTTAATTGTAGTACAAATATAAAGAAATTGATGTAGTGATAAGTCTCTGTGTCTCTGACTTATGAGAACAGTTAATGAAAAGCTATAATGATAGGACTAGAAGCGTGATTGTTAGAGTGTATCCATGGTAATGTCAATGACCATGATAAGTATAGGTAGAAGGTGCTCAGTGAATCCATTATGGAATGTTGTCTTCCAGTGAAAGATATCCATTAATAGTAAGCATTTTTCTGATTCAGGGACATTAGTCCAATTTTTATAATTTTTATTCTCTCTTGTCATTTCTATTATTTTATTTAGGTGTGCTTTTAAATGAATTTTCATTTTTAGCTACATACATTTGCTTTAAAAAGAAAATCTGTACTATATCATAAGGAAAAATATAGTACTAAATTTGCAGTATAGAAGAAAACATTAAAATGCAATGAAACCCAAATATACAGGATTTTCTATTAAGTAGGAACACAGTTTACCATGGTCCTACCAAGTTAATAGAAATATTTTATATTTGTAAAGATAAAACTTTTTTAAAAACGTAAATATACTTTATTTCAACTCAGATAATATGAAGAAAAGATATTATGTCTATGGAAGAATTGCATAATTTTTCTAAAATGTTCATTGAAACAGGGAAAATGTGTTAATAGTGACAAAGAATAACGATAGCCAGATTAGAATTTAAGTGTGTGCTAAGGACCTGGACTCCTCCAATTACTTGGGGCAATAGTAAGCCTGTCTTTAATTCAATAAATATATTGAATTGAAAGCATGTTAAAAAAGTCTTCATCTACAGATTAAAGGTCAATCTCAGCATAGGACAAAGCAAGGGCATGAAGTATGCTTAGTCTCTCCTCAACTGAGAAGAAACAGTGGTCAGGTCCATCTAAGTCTTGCTTAAAAATAAATTAATAAATAAAGTTAAGGACCATGGCTGACTCAGTTTTGTCTTGCACATGCCTTAGCATAAGCCCTAAAAATGGGACACATACCTATAGAAATTGTTCGACAGCTTTTTGCTAAGCCTATATTCCTCACTGAAATGAAACTATAGCTGGGAGGAGAGTGAAACTCAGCTATCCAAGATTTAAAGGTGTTGGCATCGGTCATAATCCATCCTGGCAATGGATTGACAAAGCTTTAGGTTATTTTTTTTAAGGAATCTTATGTTTTTGTCATTGAAGACTGTATACATACATATTGTTATGTTATGTAGGTCACTGGTTATTCAAAGAATACTTTTGTTTAGTATTTGCTAGTGTTTTACATATGTGTGTTATGATTTGTTTCTATTGCTATTTTCTCCTTTCATCTTTCTCATTTGTTTCCTTTTGCTTGATACTTTTTAAAGTTTGTTCATTATTTTATTGTTTTAATGAATTTTATGTACTGTTTTTATGTTATTATTGATAGAAGTCCATATACAATAGATGATTTGCATCACATTTCATTAGAGATATAAAATCAAAACCTAGATGAGATACTATTTCACATCTGTTAAGGTGCTCATTTAAATATAATAAATAGGAACAAAAACAAACTAAACACATCTCCCCAAAATTTATTATTCTTGAAGAAGTGGAGATTTAGAATCATAACGTCAGTTGAAAATTCAAAGTGTACTGAGTACTGAATCTTTCCCATATGGGTTATAATGTTACAATAAAATAACTCTTAAAATATTTAGAAATAGAATTATTATATGTTCTAGTAATTTTGCATGTAGCTATTTACATAAAATAGTGCAGAAAGCAGTTGAACAATGTTTTATATTTTCTTCCTTTTGGTGTAGCTTAATAACCCACTCAATTGAGTGGGATAACCATATCAATCATTTGTCATAGCTCCTGAGAATGGGTTGTTCAGGACCAATGTACTGTTCAGCTGAAAATTCTCTCCAACTTTACAGGCTACCACATTATTTCCATGCTTTCACAAGGCATTTCCAATGAAGGAGTGAACTATTTCTTTCAAAACTCCCAATTCTGTGAAGTCAGAGCTCTATTCTAATAGTTATTGAACCTCAAATGCCTCTTAAAATCTTATCTCCAAATACAATTACATCGGGAAATAGAGCTCCAACATATAAATTCTGTGGTAACATAATTCAGCCCAATCATCAGTATGCCAGATCCATAGTACTATTATCACTAATGGATATGAAAATAATTCTCATGTCTATCATTGAGTAATTGGAAAAAATATTATATATTCACAAAAATGAAATGCTATTCAGACCTTAAAAGGAAATGAGATCCTGGAAAGTGTTACAATATGGATGGATTTGAAGACATTTTACTATGTGAAATAAGTCAGTGATAAAGGACAGGCCTTGATACAGTCATGGCTGCACTGATATCTACAGAAATCCAACTTGTATGGGGAGGATGTAGAAACCTCCATTGCCTTAGGATAATCTTTATTTGTGATTTAGTAGGTAGAACAATTCTGTAAGATGAAAATAATTATGAGATGCATAGAAATGATTATTATATTATTATGTGAATCTTGTTAATGTTACAGAACTGTATACTTGAAATGGTTGAAAAAAAGACTGTTATTTTCTTTCACTGCAAAAGCAAAGTTCAAGCTTCAAAATGACATGAAAGTAGAACAATGCAGAATGGAGTTAATTGTGGCTAACAAGATGAGGTTCCATTTCCCCCATAGCATCTGAAGGCATACGTTTATACTATTTATTTATTGTTATACTAACATCTCTATCTACCTTCTAACCCATTGACCTGAGTTACAGAAGAAAAAGATATTAGTAGGGGCAGAGAGTGTAGATCTCTTTAGAAGTAGGTCCTTGGGGTGATTCACCAGGATTCCAGCAGTCCAGCCAAACAGCACATACAGGAACAGGTACCAGAAATAGCATAATGAGAACACAGCCAACCAGTAAACTAGCAGCAGTTCTGAAGACCATCATGAACAGCTGAAACAGCAGTGGTTTGGACTGTGATCTCAGCCCAACCTCCGACTTGGGGTAGGATCTTCAGCAGCGAAGACATCAGTAAATCTCAGCAGAAGCAAGTCTCAAAGCATTTCTGGGGTCTTTCCAAGTGAAGGAGGAATTAGAGGTGGAGCTTGGTAAAAAGTGATGTCTCTCAGTTGTCAAATACAAATGGACTGGATATTGGGAATGTATTGTAAGCCTTATAATTTTTGTAATTGTGGCCTAATTATTTTTGTTGTTTTGTGTTGTATTTGTTGTTATAAGAGAAAGAGACATTTGTTGGATTGAAAAGGGGACTGGTTGGGGGGAAAAAGATATGCCTTAAACTTAAAAAATTGGAAGCAGATGAGGGGTATGAGGGGGAAGAGGGTGGGAGGGTGGTACCAGAGTGGGGGAGTAGGAAAAGGAGTGTGATTTAGATGTAACTTGAAGAAATAAAAATATTTAAAAAAAATGTGATGTCTCTCTGTCTTTCAGGTTCCCTTTATACCCTCTTAAAAGTCTGTACAAGGATGTTTTTCAATTGGCCAACATCACATCTTCTGTATAAGGTACTTCCTGTTGACCAAGATCATGTGCTCTCCATGGAGTCCATCCATCAAAGGATGTTTTTCAAAAACAAAAACAACAACAACAAAAACAAAAAACAACAACAAAACCATGTTTCCTAGAAGTGGAAGTTTCCCATTGACAAAACATCATGCACTCTTCCATCAGGATTTTTCTCATGCCCCCATCAGGAGTCTGCTTTTCAGTGGTGACAAAACACCCCTGCATCCCACTTTTGCGACGAAAAAAAAAAAAACACATTCATTCAGCACAACTGTGTTTTTAAAGAAATAAAAACTTCTTCCACAGCACCAATGATTTGATGATGGCTACTCTCTATTAGGTTTCCATTCCCATTCTTCCTTGTGCATATATACTATTTTTCTACATAGAACAACTGTTACTTCACTCTAAATGCATGCTTATGTGAATATTCTGTTGATATAATCACACTATTTACTTAGAAAACCCATATTACCTTCATCTTCAATACTATACCTGTCAACTTTTCACCATTGCTTGCGTTTTAAACTTTCAATTCAAGTTTGGCCAGACAAATTTAAGAAACTTACCCCAGCTTGAGAGAACCAATTTGGATGGTTCATTCATTTAGCTAGTGACTGAAAGCAGGATGACAATCTGACCCAATTTGGACAGTTAACTAAGTTGACTTTAAGATCAATGAGCCAGGTTTTCTCTTTCACTAAAATAGAAAGCAGTCTCCTCTCAATAGTTTCTTTCTTTGGTTAAGGATATATCATAGTAGAATATGACAATGTAGTTTCTAGACTTTAAATGGACATGATGCCATTATGAAAGATATTGCTATATTTTATAACCACAGACAAGACAGGCAATGAAAGAACAGATGTCATTTTAGCATTACTATGTCAGCCTCACTTGTGGCTTCTTGGGATGTGGGAAAATGAATGTTGTTTTTGTTATCTTTACTTGAAAAGACAATACAAATTTGATTGTATTTTTTTTTTTACTCATGGACTTATTTTGAAAGTCTAAATATTAAGCTATGAGAAGATTCTGGAAAGTACAGTAATGTGATAACTTAGGTGGGTGAAGGAAGATGCTGATAAGAACGCACAGTTATTCTATGTATTTTTGTGATAAATAAAATTTTGTTTATGAGTTTAATTTGTCACCAATAAAGCAATGAACCATTTCTTATAGTTATTCTTTTTGTCCTTTTGTTGTCAGTTGTCTTTTTAGATGATGTTTGAGGATCCCTTTCCAACTATTTGGGAACATGAAAAACATTGGGTTAGTGGACTTGTAGAAACAACACTGTGCTTGTGTGTGTGTGTGTGTTTGTGTGTGTGTGTGTGTGTGAGTTTATAATTCCAAAGCAAAATTATCTTGCATAAATTATTTAATTCCAATTCAAAAGTGGAATTTCTGGTGTATAAATTTCTTTCATTTATTAATTTCCTTTCTATTCCAGTCTTTATGAGATCTTAAAAGAAGATACAATTGTCGCTTCAAATATATTTTTAAAGTTGAAAGAATATAGGTTATTCTACACCAAGAACTTCATTGGCTTCCCCAATGATTGCTGTGTATTCAAAGAGAAACTATTCCTTTTTAATAAACCAAGACAAGTATCATGTTCATCATTAATTTTCTCAGGTGAGGCTGAATCAGATGCTTTTAGCATTCATCTGATCCTTTGGCTTAAGTAAAATCATTGAGGAAATGTGGTTGCTGATTTGTAAAATGAAAGCATATCTAAATTCAGAAGTGTAAGAGAATAACTATAAACCAATAATTTCAGTGTAAATAAGACTTGGAGGAAAAGTTATCAAAAACTATCAGATCTAGGATGTATTAAAATATGAAATGATTTTGGCATTTGAAAATGACAGGAAAGGAAATATAGTCAGGTCAGTTAAAACAGCGTAGAGAAAATAATCTAACAGCCTGGCTCTGGAAGTGGAATAAAATGATGTGTATAGAAACATGAATAGAAACCATATTGTTTTGTTATCAATAAAGGAAGCTTATTGAACCAAATGGAATATTGACACAGCAATTTAGTGGTCTCTTTCCAGTAGGTGATAATAATATGGTATGAACGTAAAAAATTTGAAAATTTTAGAATGGATTCTTGTTCATATTGAGAACAGAAGAAAACAGAACTGGACTTATCTCTAGAACATTTTATTGTTAGGCCATTCATTTCAGTTTATTCTGTTATGAATCTCTCATTACTAAGCAGAAATTATGTTTAAATTCATTGAATTACTCAGGCTCAGTAGCACAGAACCAGAGTGTTTTAATCTGAAATGGGAGGATTCTATGTTATATTTAGCCTGTGTGAGACTTAGTCCCCAAAAATCTGATGACAAAACAAAGCAAATTACCAAAAATTTAAACTCCATTTGTAGAACATTATTCTGAAGAGATTTTTATGTTTCACTTGAATGTCTCTTTGAGCATTTTAAACATATATTCAGATAGTTCTTGCTTTAAAAGCTGTCTGTGTAACTATGTTTTATTGTTTTTAGTTACAAGGACTTCAAACTTCTCTCATTCCTTTTATCCTCACTGCAGTGCCTCATTCAGTGCTTTGTCCATAACTACAAATAAATGTGTTAAATTCCCATTTGAAGTGTATTGGAAATATGCACATACCTAGCAAAATGTGTCTTTTCCACTTATTTTTATTTAATTATCTTATCTTCAAGGAAGCAGTAAAGAAAAATAGAAAGAACATAAAATATTACCACTTTTTAACCTCATAAGTTTATCTACTTATATTTCTATCTAAAGACCGGATAACATATTGTAGTTGTTGAAATTGACAGGGTAGCTGTTAGGTATAAATTAGTTGATAGTTTTTAACAGCTAGCTACTCAAGATATCATTTCCTAGATACTTGGGAAAGCCAAGTTAAATATTCTATATTTTTCATCTTAAACCTTTGCATTACCAACTTCACAGGGAGAATCAAGTGCATATCCATGTGTATGATGTACTAAAATATACTTATGTTTTTAGAAGTCAGTTTCTATGGATAATTAGTAATTTATACTACATAAAATTTTTAGGTCATCATTCACTCTGAAGGTTTATATAGGCTTATTAGTTGCTTTTTAATGAACAGATAATTATACTATTGACCTGATCTTAAAAAAATATTCTGCACCAAAAATTACTAAATATTTGTAAGATTTTTATGACATATGAAGTCATACTAATTATCAAGTTAAGCTATCTATACATTTCTAATCTAATGTTAATTTCTGAGCTATTTTAGTATGTGTCTCGTAGTCTACTTATTAAAGTTAAATATGTACATTAGAGAAGCTTATTTTGACATAATCAAAAGGATGTAAATAAAAGTAATATAAATATGAAAGCATTAAAACTTAAAGTACATGTACATGTGTGTGTGTTAATTAACTTATGTACTATGCTCACTTTGTAGGACTAACATAAAAAAATACTCTAGTGTTTGTCCTTCCTCAAGATTTGTTAACACGGTTCTAAGCAGGAATAATTGATTCACATTGAAGAAAGGCAGCATTAAATTTAAGAAAGTCTTCACTAGATGAATTTAAAGTAAACTGTTTCTTTTTCAAAGCATCTCACTAGAACCTATCGTGTTGCAATTCAACAGCAATTATAAGATCTTTATCTGCCAAGATATGATAAATATTCCAGGTAAAGTAGGCATAGTTTGCTAAAGCATGGACTCAAACTTTGAGTGAAGCATTCTTTTTAACATCTATTTATTAATTCAAGCTACATCTCCATCACAGCCCCCTCCCTCCACTCCTTCCCAGTCCCACTCTTCCACACTCTACCCCTCTAACAACTATTCTACTCCTCCAGTGTGCGGTGCCTCCATGTGTATGGCCCTTCTCAGTTCATCAGTCACATGAGTGAGGGCTAAGAGCTTCCTCTCACACAGAGGGCATTCAGGGAAGTTCCACTAGGATGGAGTGTCCCCTAACAGGTAACAAAATTCATGTTCCTATTCATTTGGGTCTATTGATTATAGGAAAATTATCCTATACTATAAGGCTAAAATCCAGTTGTAAGTGGATATATGCCATGTGCATCCTTCTGAGTCTGGGTTAGCTCACTAAGGATGAGGTTTTCTAGTTCCATCCATTTGGTTGCAAATTGCATCATTTCCTTGTTTCTGATAGATGAGTAATATTCTATTGTGTAAATGTACCACAGTTTTTTTTCTTTTCTTGTTTTATCCATTCTTCAGTTGAGGGATATATGGGTTGTTTTCAGTTTCTAGCTATTACAAATAAACCTGCTATGAACAAAGTTGAGGAGATGTCCTTGTGGCTGGTGAGGAATCTTTTGGATATATGCCCAGGAGTGCTATGGCTGGATCCTAAGTTACAGGTATTCCAAGTTTTCTAAGATATAGCCACATTGATTTTCATAATGATTGTACAAGTTCACACTCCCATCAGCAATGGGAGAGTGTTCACCTTTATCCACAACCTTGCCTTCATGTGCTGTCTTTTGAGTTTTTGATCCTTGCCCTTCTGACAGGTGTAAGATAGAATCTCATAGTCATCTTGAGTTGCATTTCTCTGATGACTAAGGATGTTGAACATTTCTTCAAGGGACTTTTGGCTATTAGAGATTCCTCTTTTGTAAATTCTCAGTGTAGAACTGTACTACCTTTTTTGATTGGATTATTTTATTTCTTGGTATTTAATTTCTTGAGTTCTTTATAAATTTTGGATATTAGCCCTCTGTTGGATGTGGGGTTGGTGAATATCTTTTCCCAAATTGTAGGCTACCGCTTTGTGCTAATGAGAGTGTCCTTTGCCTTACAGAAGCTTTTCATTTTCATAAGGTCCTATTTATTGATTGTTGGTCTTAGATCCTGAGCTATTGATATTCTTTCAGGAAGTTGTCACCTGTGCCAATGAGTTTGAGGCTATTTCACACTTTCTCTTCTATTAGAATTAGTGTGTGTAGTTTTATGTTGAGATCTTTTAAGTCAACCTGGACAAAATTTTGTGCAAGGTGACAAATATTGGTCTATTTACATCCTTTTACATGTTGACATCCAGTTACACCAGCACCATTTGTTGAAGACGCTTTCTTCTTTCCAGTTTACGGTTTTGACTTCTTTGTCAAAAATTAATTGACCATAGGTATGTGAGTTTATTTCTGGATCTTCAAGTCGATTCCATTGATGAACTGGTCTGTTTCTCTACCAGTACCATGATGTTTTTATTACTATTGCTCTGTAGTATAGCTTGCAATCTGGGATGGTGATACCTCCGTATGTTTTTTTTTTTTTTTTTTTTTTACAGGATTGATTTAGCTATCCTGTTTTTTTGTTTGTTTGTTTGTTTTGTTTTTCATTCCCATGAAGTTGAGAATTGTTCTTTCAAGTTCTGCAAAGAATTGCGTTGGTATTTTGATGGGAATCACATTGAATCTGTATATTGCTTTTGGTAGGATGGCCATTTTTATTATGTTGATCTTGCCTATCCATAAGCATGGGAGATCTTTCCATCTTCTGATACCTTCTTCAATTTATTTCTTCAAGGCCTTGAAGTTCTTTTTCTATAGTTCAATCACTTGCTTGATTAGAGTTACTACCAGGTATTTTATATTATTTCTGGCTATTGTGAAGGGTATTTTCCTAATTTCTTTCTCAGCCCATTTATTTTTGTGTAAAAAAGGGCTACTGATTTTTTAAATTAATTTTGAATCCAGCCACTTCCTTGAAAGTGTTTATTAGTTGTAGGAGTTCTCTGGTGGAATTTTTGGGTCACTTATATATACAATCATACCATTTGCCAATAGGGATACTTTGACTTCTTCTTTTCTGATTTGTATCCCCCTTGATATCCTTTAGTTGTCTTATCACTCTGGCTAGATCTTCAAGTGCTGCGTTAAAGAGATATGGAGAGATATGGAGAAAGTGGGCATCCTTGCCTTGTCCCTGACTTTAGGGGAAATGCTTTAAGTTTCTCTCTATTTTATTTGATACAGCAAGGCTATTGGCTTGCTCTATATTTTCAAGTGAAGTGGATAATCTTCTTGATAGATTCCAACTACCAAATTAAATGAAAATCAGGTAAACAAATTAAACAGTCCTATAATGCCTAAGGAATTATAAGCAGTCAAAAAAATTCTCCCAACCAAAAGAAGCCTAGGGCTGAATTGTGGTTAAATATACTCTTAATTATGTATCAATATACAAAGATAAATGCCTATGTAGCCCAATACAATCTTAATATTACGTCCATATACAAGGGTCAATACCATTGTGGCCAACTATAATCTTAATTTTGTATCAATATACAAAGATCAATACCGATGTAGTCCAATACAATCTTATTTTTGCACATTAAACAATGGTCAATACCACTTTAACCAAATATACTACTAATTTTGTATCAATATACAAAGGTATAAGGGCATATTCAATAATCTGCCCCTTCTTCTTGGATCTTCCTGTGCTATGTCTATGTCTCATTTTTCTCGAGCCTATGCACTCCTACATAGGAGAGGAAGAAGGATACAGAAAAGGAAAAGTAGGAAGTCCCTGGGTCTAACCTCCAAAACCCATTAAACAGGACCATTTATCAGCTTGTAATCTCTTCCCCTATATATCAGAGTTTTCAGTTATCCTTCAAATAACCAAAAAGAAGGGTGGAGAAACACCCTCCCCATCCTCTGGGCATGGGACGTCGCTCTCTTAAAGTGACTTCCTGCTGATTTGGGTCGTAGTAGACCTGTTTGGGGCCCGAACCAAAATGGAAAAATGGTTAAAAATGTTAGTACAATCCTTTTATGTTCAGTCCTTCTGTTCTCAGCTGTTTAGATGACCTAAGGTGTTTGTAGGTAGAAGCTGATCTTGCAGGCTTCACTGAGGTTCCGGCCGGGGTATTGTGTAGAGCTGAACGGTCCCAGGGACATTGGATTGCCGTGGTTGCAGGCCCCTGATGGAGACAGCTATTGAGGAAGTCTGCCAGGTTGAATCAACTGGGTCACTCATCCTCCTTGGTGCCTGATTCTGCTCTCTGCTGAGGTTTCCACTGTCCAGCCGTCCCCGGGCTCCCCGAATCGACAAAGACTGAAGACTGATGCAGGAATGTATGGAGAGAAAATGGGAACTGTCCAGGCAGTCACTGGTATGTCATTTCTTAGTTTTGGAAGCTGCAGGCCCTGCACTTCCTATATAAGCAGATATATTTATCCCTCTCAGGTCTCTGAGGTGGTTGAAGAATAGACAGCTAGAGTCTCATAGTTAAATTTTGAGTTGTTTAGGAATCAAGAGGGTGTTATAGATCTAAGAAGATACTCTTAAAATTGTGTTGCAAGTTAGTATGAATGTTGAGTCAGATATAGACCTTTAAACTCAAGGAGATGGTTAGATAGTGGAATGTTAAAGTCAGGGGCTAAATATGTATAAACTGGACATTGGGAAGGTATACTGGGCCATTTAACTCTCATAAATGTGGCATATTTATATCTGTTGTTTTGTATAGTATTTACTGTTATAAGAGAAGGAACCATCTGTTGGACTGAAAGGGGAAGCTGCTGGGGGGGAAGAGGGTGGAAGGGCGGGATAGGAAGGGGGAATAGGGAAGGGTTTGTGACTGAGATGTAACTTGAAAAAAAAATAAAGTATTAAAAAAAAAGAAAAAAAAAAGAAGCCTAGGGCTGGAGGAATTCAGCACAGAATTCTACAAGACCTTCAAAGAAGAGCTAATACCAATACTCTTCAAACTCTTCCACAAAATAGAAATGATGAAACACTCAAAAACCCACTCTTTCAGACCATAGTCACCCTGATACCTAAACCACACAAAGACTCAACAAACAATGAGAATTTCAGACCAATTTCCATTTTGAATATAGATGCAAAATTACTGAATAAAATACTTACAAACTGAATCCAAGAACACATCAAAAGTATCATACACCATGAACAAGTAGGCTTCATACAAGGAATGCAAGGGTGGTACAATATACAAAAATCTATTGATGTAATCCACCATATAAACAAGCTGAAGGAAAAAAAAACACATGATCATCTCATTAGATGATGAAAAATCATTTGACAAAATCCAACACCTTTCATGCTAAAAGTCTTGGAGTGAAGCATTCTTAATTAACATTGAAAATAATTTTACAATGAAAAATCTGTGAGATCCGTATGTTGAAATATTGTAATCAGTAGTCAATACTAATGACAATTAAACATATAAGTAATTGTTTTATTCCATTGACATTATCCAATACAGTACAAAATATAAATGATACAGTGTAAAATATAGTATGTGAGAACATATTATTAAGGTATGTGCCATACAATGTTTGTGATTCTCCTGTTGACTCTCTTAAGGTGACTTAAGTACAGCATAGAGTTAGACAGAACAGTGTATATTATAACTAACATGCTGTTCTAGTAACAGCTAGCTTAGTGCTGGTTAATATCATTGATTTGGCAACACTGTTATGAAATAGCAACAAGATTCTTTTTTTTAGATTGCATCATAACTGTTTCACTATTCTATTTAAAAGTCTAATATTCTAGTTGGTTTCAAATATTTAAAGAGTGTCTATGTCTCAAGAAACTTAATTACAATACATTTTCTTTTTTTTTCAACATTTATTTATTTCTTCAAGTCACATCTCAATCACAATCTCCTCTTTTCTCATCCTCTGGTCTCACCCTCCAACTCTCTTCCTCCTTTCTCTCTTAACCACTTTTTAAAATTTAAGCTGTATCTTTCCCCTCCAACAGCTCACACTTTTAGTCCAAAAAGAGACTCTTTTTCTTGTAACAATAAATAAATTACAAAGCAATAAGCACAATTAGGCAACAATTATGAAAATTATAAGGAATAATATACATTTCCAGTGTCCATATTTGGCAACTGACAATAATATTTTTATCACCTTTCTTTCTCAATGAGTTTAAAATTGTATACCTAACTCAGTTTCCATCCTAGCTTATATTACCATCTTTTTAAATTATTTATTTTAAATTTCTTTTTAAATTTTGTAATTTTTATTTATTTATTTTTTACATTTATTTATTTCTTCAAGTTACATCTCAATCATAGTCCTGAACCTCCTTCCCCTCCTGGTCCCACCCTCCTACCCTCTTCCTGCTTTTTTTTTTTAATTTAAGGTGTGTCTTTTCCCCCCAAAACTCCTTCTTTTAGTCCAATAAAAGGCTCTTTTTTCTTATAACAATAAATACAATACAAAATGATAAGAATAAATAGGCCACAATTATGAAAATTATAAGGTGTAAAATACATTCCTAATTTCCAGTCCATATATATTTGGCAACTGATATTAATATTCTATTATTTATCTATCTATCTAAATAAGTTTAAAGTTCTATACCTAACCCAGTTTGCATCCTAACTTGCATTACCAACTTAAAAACATCTTCTTAGATCTAAGAACATCCTTTTAAATCCTAAACAACTTAAAATTTAACTGTGAGACTATAACTATCTAGTCTTCAACCACATCAGAGACCTGAGAAGGATAAATATATCTGATTATAGAGGAAGTGCAGAGTCAGCAGCTTTGAAAACCAAGAAATGACAGACAACAGGCTGCCTGGACAGTCTCCAATTTCTCTCCATACATTAGAGCCTCTATCTTCAGTCTTTTGGCCCAGTATCTCTGAGAGACATTAATTACAAAGCAGGAATTATGAAGGACTTGCCTACCCTGTCTTGGCAGAACTAGACTGTCAACTTACCTGCTTCCATGTTTTGTCCTTTTCAGACAGCATTCTGTCTACAGTTGAAGCAAGGAATTTTTCTTGCCCAGTGACAAGTTTTCCACTAATTCAGTCACCTCCTAATGGAGGAAATGGTATTATTAAAAGGGCGATGGAGGTTAGATCCAGGGATTCCTCTCTTTTTCATTTCTCTATCCTTATTTCTATCTTATGTAGGCGGGGAAAGACTTGAAAGAATGGGATATAGACAAAATATAGGAATGATAAAGAAAAAGGGGTATATTAGTGAATGTGCTCTTATATCTTTATATATTGACACAAAATTAAGATTGTATTTAGCTACATTAGAATTGACTTTTGCCTTGCCATCTTAAAGACTCTTCTTATTCCTAGAATATTTCTTTTTTGTTTGTTTAAACATTTATTTATTAATTCAAGTTATGTCTCCATTACATCTCCCTCCCTCTACCACCACCTGTTCCCACACCCCCACCTACTACTGCCTCTCTCACTTATCCTACTCCTCCAATGTGGGGTGTCTCCATGTATCAGCCCCCCCTTAGTACTTTAGTCCTTCATATGAGTGATATGATCTTCCTCTTCCACAGGGGCATACATGGCAGTTCCATTAGGATATACTGTCCCACTAATAGGTAACAAAGCCCATGTTCCTATTTTCTAGAGTGTATTGATTTAGGATTGTTATCTTGTAGTATATAACTAAAATTCAGTTATAAGTGAATATATGCCACGTGTATCTTCCTGGATCTGAGTTAGCTTACTCATGATGAGCTCATAAGTTCCATATAATAAGTATGGAATATAATTACATATATAAATATATGCATATATGTATATATAATATATACTATATAATTTTATAATATATAATATATTATATTGTATGTTTTATATATTGAGTGTTTTTGTGTGTATGTATGTATATAAAATATTTGCATATATATTATATATAATTATATCATATCAATTATATTATATATGTGTTATGCAATACATATATTATATATATTTACATAATTATATGCATATGTTCTAGTTATCATCAAGAATCATACAGGTATCCATCATAACTTTTTGATAATATATTTTAGCTAACCTTAAATGAATAGCTAGGTCTGCTAATTTTTGTCACAGTTTTCAGATGATTATGATAGACTTTGAATACATCCTATTTTTGTGTTTTGTCACAATATGCAACTACTCTCATCTGTATATAGTTTACCAATCCAGATATATTTATTATGACAATTAAGCACACAGTATATTACAAGTTAGGAAGAACTCTGATAAAATTTTGAAACACTAAATTTATTTATTTACTATATAGCAAGCATGAGGTGTTCAGAATTAAAATTTTTAGTGGTTTTCTTTGTATTTGCATGAAAACTATCTGATTATAAAAGTGATTTCCTTTGAACTGTGAGAGAAATTAGATATGGATTTTATGGAATCTTGTAACTCCTCCTTATATGCAGATAGTTACTTACCTAGAATCATTGCTGAATGACAATTATCATAAAACATTAATGCAGATAGAATAATGCTCTTTAGAATGATTTTTTTAATTTAGAGTCAGAAAAGGCATTTGAAATAATTTAACTGATTTTTGTCCTCTGAATGATAAAATATCTTTAACTTAGAAGCACGAAATGTGGTGACATAACTAGTTAGAATGAGTAGAATTTGTGCCACAAACTGTTAATGTAGAAATCAACATCCTTTTCTTTTTGTTTTTAAAACATCAACATTCTTTCTATTGACATACTATTTTCACTGGACAAAGTATTACCCTTCCTCTGTCTTATGTAAACCTTTATATATGTCACTCTGTTAAAGGTATTCATGTGATTTTACACCATGTGTTAGTTCTCTAGATCAGTTGTTCAGAAACACTTAAGGTTAATTTCAGCACTGTTTTAAGTGGAAAAATAAATGCATAAATTTTAGAGACCTAACTCTACACATAACTCAAAAATCTTTTGACTAAGCCTCTCCCCATAATGGATCATCAAACAGTGCTTACTTACTTATAGTATTTCTCATCTCTTGAATGGGCATGGTTCAGTAGTGCCTAATCCTGGGAGAAATGATTAGACTAACTTCTGTGGCTGTGACTGAGATTCCCAGGATTGGAGGGAAAGATAAGCACAGGCACAGTATTTAAAAGAAGAGATCTGAGAGTGGTTAATTCAGGTGTCCAGGCAGTGGGACAGGGCAAGATAGGTATTTTGCAGGCTGTACATATTGGAATAAATAACTCTAAAGTCCCTTTTAGGAAACTTAAAATATTGGATAGGTTCTATACAGAAGATACTATCACCCACCTGAATTCTCTGTGATAAAGTAAACAAACAAAATGATTTTTTTTACTTCATTTACTATAATTTTTAGTAAAAATACAAATAATGAGTCTCCTTTTGACATTCTTTTTTAACACATGAATATTATTGTAGTTTGGTCATATTTGCTTGTCTACCACTCTCTCTTTCCCTCCACATCCCTAACTTGTTCCCTTCCTTTCCCAAATGGCCTATTCTGTGTGTTTTTGTATGCATGCATGTTTCTCTCTCCCCCCAACTCTTTTTCTCTCTCTGTTACATAAATGTCTAGTGGGTATCACATTTTCCCATTATATAGATGCTTTATTCTGCTGCTTAAATTTATTTTTTCCATTGCTGTGCATAATCACTTTTATTTCATACCAACCATGCATTAATTTTATTACCAAGTTTTATCAGTTTCAAAATTTTGAGACGTTACAGAAAAGAATGACCATTTCAGGGTCAAACAATGTAGAATGAAAAAAACCAACTCCTATAGCTAGTATGTTGAAGATTTATTTATAAGTTCCTAGAATACCCACAGAAAGAGTAATTCCATGTTCATGGAATCCACTAAAGGCATCAGATACTACTTTATCCATCAGCTATAGACCTGATAGTACATTGCAATGACTGCTAAACGCAAAATTGAATTTCTAATTTGAACGGAATCGTTGTAAGTACAGGATGTCTTCCTTTAAAGTACAATGTATTCATTACTCAAGTATATTTATATGGAATTATGTTCCTTGTAAAGAAAATACATTGATGAAGCTTGGATTGGATTGGCTCTTCTTACTTCCTTTTTCAGTGATACACTTGAAGAGAAAGAATTAAATCCTTAGCTCTCAGTAGGTAGTATTTGTAGTATGAAATGAGACACAATTTAACAAAGAAAAAAATGAAGTTCAGCTGGATTACAACCTATAGATAATGTTTCAAAAATGTATCTCATTTCATTTAGGGACAAACAGGAAAGAAAAGTCAACATCTGTATGAGAAAAAAATTTACCTGGTCATTGAGATGTCACAGAAAGATTATAAAATGAAGGAAAAGATGAATATGTGGAACTCAAACAAATTTTCTTGATTGAATATTGAAGTAAACTGAAACAGGATAGAAAACAATCCAATGACTCTGGGTCTAAATTCTTCATGAATAACTGTCTGGAAAACCATTAGACTAAATCACTGAACTCAGAGAGGGAGATGAGATACAAAGTGAATTCATATAAATATCAGTTCCCCAGATTTCAGGGTTGTGTGCTTTCTCATAAGCCAATTATACTCCTTACATATTTGAAAAGAGAATTTCTGTCAAGCTATGGAAAGTGTAGTAATAAGGCATAATTTACTTCTTAAAGATTAAGGGTTTGTCTCTACTGAAAAGTTTGATTGCCTTTATTATCTGATACAAATTATGACTTAGAATCCTCTTTTGAAGAACACAATATATGACTCTTATCTTGGGCTAATTAAGCAAATCTTATTGCAAGAATTAATAATAGATCATAGATTTCTAATGTAGTAGCTGATCTTGGTTATTATTTTGACAAGTCTGGAATGAAGGGACCTCATTGAAGAACTGCCTTCATCAGTGTGGCTTGTGCACATCTCTGTGGTACATTTTCTTGATTGGTAATTTATACTGGTGGGCCCAGCTCACTTGTAGTGGTAGTATTAGGCAATTGGCAGGGGCCAAGATGATAAAAATAGCTGAACGTGGACTTGAAGGAAGTCAGTAAGCAGTATTCCTCCATGGGACCTACCTGAAGTTCCTCATTGCTGAAGTTCCTGCCCTACTTTATTTCATGCTTTGACTTTACTCAGTGATGAACTGTAATCTGTAAGATGAAATAAAAGCTTTCCTCACCACATTGTTTTGTTCATGGTGCTTATCAAAGCAACAGAAAGAAGACTATTACACCTGATAATGGCAAATTTATTCTTTATTACCAATAGCTAAGCTAATAAAAGTGAACCACTGTCTCCAATGTAACAATTATGATGAAAAACAACTAGGAAGAGAAAGATAGTAAACTGACTTTTACAAAAGAATGAGACTCAGTCACAAGAGGGGACAGATAGAGCAAACATGTTGCTTATGTCATTCTCTTCTTTCCCCACAATAGGAATCTTTGAAATTCATTATATAGGATTGTGTTTTATTCAACTGGTGGCCAAACCTGTGTCTCCTGTTTTCTAGGTAAGTGCTCTACCACTGAGCTATGTCTTCCAGGCTAGATTCACTTTTGGAAATATGGAAAATCACTTACCAAAATTATATTTTGAACAGGAGAAGTTTTGCTGATCCATAGGTAAATTAAATTGCAAGTGCTCTTATTAGCAAGAATAATGCATCTGTAAATGTTTGGTCTAAATCTATAAGGTTGATTTTACAGTATGCATGTATCAAATTGAACAACTTTCTTCTTTTTTAATTCTTCAAGTTACATCTCAATGGCAATCCCCTCCCTACTACCCCCTCCAGTTCCACCCTCCCATCCTCAACCCCCCATCCTCTTCCCTTTTTTTTAAGTTTAAGGTATATCTTATTTCCCCCTACAGTTTCCCTTTCAGTCCAACAAATGTCTCTTTCTCTTATAATAATAGATACAATACAAAACAACAGAGGTAGTTAGGCCACAGTTATGAGGGTTATATGGCTTAGCATACATTCCCAATGTCCAGTAAATATATATTTGGTACCTGACTTTAACATTCTACTATCTAGCCATCTCCATGAGTTTATTAAAGTTCTATATCTAACTCAGCTTTCATACTAACTTGCAACACAATTTTAAAAGCATCATCCTAGATCTATAACACTCTCTTGACTCCTAAACAACTCAAAATTTAATTATGAGACTCTAGCTATCTGTTCTTCAACCACCTCAGAGAACTGAGAGGGATAAATATATCTGATTTTATAGAAAGTACAGTGCCTGCAGCTTCCAAAACTAAGAAATGACATACCAGTGGATGCCTGGACAGTTCCCATTTTCTCTCCATACATTACAGCATAGATCTTCAGTCATTTGGCCCCGTTTCTCTGACAGACAGTGATTGTAGAGCAGGGGTTATGAAGGACTTGCCTACCTTGTCTTGGCAGAGCCAGGCTGTCGACTTACCTGCTTCCAAGTTGTTTTGTCCTTTTTGGACAGCATTCTGTCTACAGTTGGAGCAAGGGGCTTTTTCTACCAAGAGATAGGCTTGCGACTAATTCAACCATCTCCCACTGGAGATTATTCGATGCTCATCTTCTACTTGGAGTAGAATAGGGGGTGCTGTCAGGAGTTGATATGTCTTGATATAAAAAAATCTAAAGTTAAGAAAACATCTTTGAATGCCATATACTGCAGATCTCTTGAGGTTTTTTAAGAGGCGCTATCTATCTCTTATATTAGGATAAGCAGATGTTGCTTGTCTCTTAGCAGCTTTATTTCTGATTAGCTTAGAAAATAACTATAATAAACTGTCATAGTACCTAACATAATGACTGGCTTGCATGACTATTAGTTTGCATTTCTTAATTATCCTAAACAGTTCATGACAATCAGTAGCAAAACGCCAAAACTTCACATTTCATTTATTTTTATTTACCCCCTAACCCTTCCATCCCATTTCTCTGGGGTGGGGTGGCCCCATATAACAGTTCCTCATCTCAGTTCAGAGATCACATGAGGGCCAAGAGCCTCTTCATTCATAGGGTGGGTCTATGAGGCAGTACCACCAGTGAAAAGTGTCCCATTGCCCGGGATAGAGAACTAAAAAGCAAACAAACAAATAAACAGACAAACAGATAAAAAAGAATAAAAATAGAAAAAAAATAAAAATAAAAAAAATAAAAAGTCTATGTCCATGTCCCCTTTGGTGTGTTAGTTGTAGTATCGATATACTCTACTATATAGCTAAAATTCTGCTATAAGTGAATAGATGCCATATGCATCCTTCTGAGTCTGGGTTAGCTCACTCAGGATGAGCTTTCCTAGTTCCATCCATTTGGATGCAAATTGCATAATTTCATTGTTCCTGATGGCTGAGGAGTATTTCATTGTGTAGATGTACCCCAGTTTTTTAACCCATTCTTCGGTTGATGGACATCTGGGTTGTTTCCAGTTTCTACCTATTACAAATAAGGCTGCTATGAACATAGATGAGGAAACTTCACAAGCTGGAGTATCCACCCTAATATCAAACAAAATAGACTTCCAATTGAAATTAATAAAAAAAGACAGAGAAGGGCATTACGTACTCGATAAAGGAAATATTCATCAAGAGGACATCTCAATATTGAACATCTATGCCCCAAATACAAAGGCATCTACATTTATAAAAGAAATGCCTCTAAAACTTAAATCACACATCGATCCAAACACTTTAGTAGTGGGGGACTTCAATAACCCACTCACAACTATGGACAGATCATCAAGACAGAAGCCAAAGAGAGAAATAATGGGTCTAACAGAGATCATGAACCAAATGGACCTAACAGATATCTACAGAAAGTTTAACCCAAACACAAAACAACACACCTTCTTCTCAGCAACTCATGGAACCTTCTCCAAAATCGACCATATAGTTGGACACAAAGATCGCCTCAATAGATACAAGAAAATTGAAATAACCCCTTGTATCTTATCAGACCACCATGGAATAAAGCTGGACTTCAATACAAAAGAAGCAACAGAAAGTATACACACACATGGAAATTTAACAACTCTTTACTAGAGGACCACTGGTCAGGGAAGAAATAAAGAAGGAAATCAAAGACTTCTTAAAAATCCAATGAAAATGAAGACACAACATACCCAAACCTATGGGACACAATGAAAGCTGTGCTACGAGGAAAGTTCATAGCACTAAGTGCCTTCAAAAAGAAAATTATGACAGCTCATATTAGCGAATTAACAGCTAAACTGGGTGAATTGGAAAAAAAAGAAGCAAACACTCCCAAGAGGAGCAGAAGGCAGGAGATCATCAAACTTAGGGCTGAAATCAACAACTTAGAAACAAAAAGAACTGTACAAAGAATCAATGAAACCAAGAGTTGGTTCTTCGAGAAAATCAACAAAATAGACACACCCTTAGCCAAATTAACTAAAAGGCAGAAGGAAAAAACCCAAATCAACAAAATCAGAAATGATAAGGGAGAAATAACAACAGACATTGAGGAAATCCAGAGAATATTTGGATCCTACTTTAAAAATTTATACTCCACCAAATTTGAAAACTTAAGTGTAATGGACAATTTTCTTAATAGATCCCACCTACCAAAGCTAAATCAAGATCAGATAAACAGATTATACAGTCCTATAACCCCTAAGGAAATAGAAACAGTCATTAAAAATCTCCCAACCAAAAAAAGCCCAGGGCCAGATGGCTTTAGCACGGAATTCTACCAGACCTTCTAAGAGGAGCTAACACCAATACTTTTCAAAGTCTTTCACCAAATAGAATTAGAAAGAACAAATTTCTATAATCACAAGAGTAGCTGATTTTTAAAAAAAAGAAATCCCTAGAATACAATGTAAACCTTAAGTTATTTAATATTCTACTATGAAATATAACTTTTATTAAGAAGAGAGGTAGTTTTTAAATTTAACAAAACAAAAGAAAATGTGGTCTTCTCAGTGTTATTTATATTAACACATTTTCCAAAGTGTTTGAACAAATATTGGAATTTGGTACTAAACAGTAGCCACAGTTTAAAGTACTGAGTCAATATCATGGCTACTTGAAGGATTTGTACTTATGAAAACGGGTATATATGTCTGATAATGAACTGCTTTCTAGAGCAAGGAAACATGGTGCTAATTATCTACTCCACTGCACTGCCTTCTACAATTAAGGAAAGAAGACATGATGAAATATGAAGTACACAGATTATATTGACAGTTCTGCTTGTTCTATTGTCCAGTGAAATAAATATAAACTCAAGGAACATCCGGGATGCCCCTGCACAGTGGAAGGCACACAGTACAAACTCTAGACTGTTTTCCTTTTATTCACAGATTTCCTGATTGTCAGGAGCTGAATGCTCTTGAGGCTCCTTCCTTCTTACCCATCTGCTATTCTTAACCCTTTACCATACAGTGTTCAACAGTGTCAGAAGCTCTCTGAGAAAGGGGTTCTATAAACATGTAAGCTTTCTAAAAAAACAATCTGATGTTTTGCAAAGTCTACGCTAAAGATGTACCCCAGAGTTGCTTCTTGGTAACACCCAGTTTTTCCTTTCATCTGTTATTACTGACATGGAGTGAAGATTCCCTCACTGCTAACTGCCACTTTCTTGTTTGGCCAGACCTCACACAGAGTCCTACAAAGGTGATATTATTATTCCCCATAAGAGTTTTACAAACTGCCTGACTCAGTCCAAACAATTATAGAAGTTAAAGAAGTTAGATAGTTGATAGAAAACATACAACTTTATATAGTAAATGCTCTTCCCAACAACTGTATATAGTAAATGCTCTTCCCAAACATTGTGTATCTCATTAGGAGATAGGCCTGAGATAGATTTATGACCTCAGATAAGTTTTCATTCTAGAGATGATAAGACCAAACTCCAGGTGTGTCATAAAACCAATTAAGGACCCTATACTCCCCATAAACTCAAGAGATAATGAGGTTACCAAGAAATGCTTAAAATTATTACAAATCTTTATGAAAAAATACAGAAACTGTTTTGTTGTCATTCCTTATACCTTGTCAGATTTGACATAATATACTGTCCTCTTAAACTTAACTTGTGTTTAGAAAAGCAAACTTTGACTACTAAAATATGTGATTGTTAAGTGCTCTTCTATTGCAATGGTTTTATCTGTCACTGTGATAAATGCCTTTTAACCATGAGGTAATTCTTTCTTTGATATAGAGAGCCCTCACTCAGGATATAAAAATAATGGTCACCACATTAAAATTCTCATTGCATCCTAGCTTTGTCCATTTCTTCTTTCTGATATGAGTGTGTGTGAGAGAATCCCTCTGTTCTCATCCCTTTCTTATTATTTTCATATAACTCATGGATCAGGTAAAAACTTCAGAGTTCCACCATCAACCTCTTAGATAAATTGGTTAAAATGTACTTTAGTCCACTGAACACTCAGTGGGTGGCCTGCTGGTTAATAGGCCAAGCACTTGCAGTAAATTACAAAACAAAGGTTGTTTTTACCACCTCCTCAGCTTACAGCCCCAACTATTGGGAAAAAGTTGGTCATTTTAATTCTGGCAGTTAATAGCAAAAGACTTGCTCTGAGTTACACAGGAGAAAAGGCATAGGTCAATCTCTCTCTCTCTCTCTCTCTCTCTTTCTCTCTCGTCTCTCTCTTTATCTCCAAAGCTAGCTAACTGCAAGGGTCATCAGCCCTTGCAGTCAGGGCCAACAGCACCTGGAGCAGGTCAGACCTGGAATATTGCCAGCGGTGTGTCCCATCATAAGACCCTGTGTTGTGTGACAAGGCTGGCCCATGATACCTGATTAAGTACAGGTGCAATGCTTGCTGTCTAAATCCTTTTGAATATGAAGAAAAACTGAAGATAGAAAATAAATGCTCAAGAAGATAATGCAGAAAATATAAAATAATTTGCTTTGATGACACAAAAGTTTGCCTTCCTCAGATTTACTCTAGGACAGAGATCAAGGCATTCTGTTATTATCACTAGCTGCTATTACTAGTCTCTGACCTATACTCACTTATAGCCTGGCAACCAAAATTACATTTATTTTATGCAATTGTCATCTGAAATGAACACAATTTTAGTGCTTTATATTTGAATTCTCATCTTAGATTTCAATTAGATGGAAATATTATTTATAGTGAGAATGAATGGATTGTTATTTTTCTCAGTAGAAATTACATTCATACTTTATCTTACCTGAATATTTGCAATGAATATTTTGTCAGTAATATAGTTACATAATTCTTGTTTTGAGTGATACCTTTGGAAACATAAAGACCTTCAAATGTGAAATAGTTTATGAAAGAATACCATTATTTTCCATTGTTAGTAGATTCAGAGATATTAAAAATCAGTATGGTTTCATGGTCATTAATTCTTTATAATTAATTTCACACAAGAGAAAAATTTATTAATCTTTAACAGTCTAATTAGTCAGTTATCTGCAGCTGGGGATTTGTAGCTACATGTTAGTTTAATTAGAGTGTCTTTGAAACTTTTGATTTTCTCAGCCACATTTTATCTTTGTTATAAATATATTACTTGATAAAGATGAGTTTTTGTTTAGGAATTATAATAGTGGAATATTGTATAATTAGACTTCCTTTTCAAATATACAATAAACAATTTATTATAATCTGTCAAGAATTAAGGGCAAACAACCCTGCCTAAATATTAATTTCTGGTAGAAATTTAAGGTTCAGATATAGTGGTCTGAGAGAGAGTCTCAGAGCACTGTCTGTTTCTCCAGAAAACCTGGATTCTATTCTCAGTACCCACAATGGAGCTAACAACTATTTATAATTCTAGTTCCTAAGAATCTGATGCTATTTTCTGGCCTTTGTGGTCACTGTATGCATGCTGTCCATAGGTTTGTGTGCAAGTAAAACATACACACTAAAAAATAGAGTATTCAGTTATATGATTTATTTATCTTTGCTGGCAAAAAGTCAATAATACTCTGAAAATTTACAATAGTCTCATGAAAGTCTAGTCTCCCATTTTGTCAAAAACTATTATTTCATAAACTTTTGTTTCTAAAATGTTATCACATTAAAACATGAACACATTGTAATACTTAAAATTTATAAAATTTTTGTTACAAATGTCTCTCTGTATATTTTAAAAGCAGGCACAAGTACAAATTTTAAGTTTGTGTTGATAAAACTTAGAAGCAATATATGTGCTGTGATTTAGAATAAAATACATAAAGTTTACAAAAAATTGAATAGTTTTTCTTTATACCATGAGAAGAAAAGAGAAATGAATGTCAGTCATTTTATTTCAGAGAGCATAGAATTAACTTCTTCTGTTTCCTGATCCAAAGTTAACACAATATTATTGTCATCTGTTTGATCCAAAATATATTCTTTCTAAATTTGTCCTGATTTCAGAATTATACAATTATATATTCCAGCTAAAAGTTTACTTCCAAATTTTATTTTCTTTCATTTCAAAATCATTGATTTTGTTACATGTATAATAAGTGTGCATCATTTTGTGACATTATGCTTTCCTCTGTCATTTCTGGAAAGTTCTTATGAAGATAGCTGTGACAGGATAGGAGAAAAGAGGTACCTCTGTTTCACTATGAAGCCAACTCCACAAGCAGTACAATCAACAATGCTACAGATAAAACAAAGAAAACAAAATATATCTATCTATCCATCCATCCATCCACTTGTCAAAGAATATAAAATAGAAATGACTGTCAATATGACAGAATTTTATAATTGTCCCAAGAGGCAAAAGTCTGTGTACAAAAGGGAAGCCTAACTTTGATGAAATTTCCAATGAAGACTAATGATGTTATGATTGCAAAATGTAAGATTATGATGCAACTGTAGAAGACTAGAGGAAACGGTGACCTCAAAGCTCTGAAATAATCCTAATGTAGTTTTATCCAGTTCTCTTCAGGATTCTTGCCCAGATCAATCTGAAAAATCCTGTCATGGCCATTGAAAAATTTGGAAAAAAAAAGTTGTTTAAAATATTGGATAACTCAGACAATAAAGAACTGATGGTGTAGTGTTAAGCATTCTAAATGTTAATTAATTGGTCGTGATTGCTGTCTGTTACTTTCATTGACTCTGCTTGGTTAAATAAAATGGCTAAGGCCTGAGATTGGGCAAAGACAGGGAAATGTGGAACTTCCTACGATTAGAACAGGAAGCCTGCGCTTTAGACAGGATTAAGGCATTCCAGCCAGGAGCAGCAGGAAGGAGGACACACACCATGGGTTAGAAAATGAACCTCATTCCACATGGCCAGGAACATCAGCATATTGTGAGAATGGCAGTCCAAGTATGTATATATGGGGTCATATTTGGGTAATAGAATTAAGAGCTAGCTTAGATGGCCTAGGATTGCACAACTGAAGTAGAGCTATACCAAGTTTTCTAAGATATCTCCAGATTGATTTCCATAGTAGTTGTACAAGTTTGCACTCTTACCATCAGTGGAGGACTGTTCCCCATTCTCCACAACCTCATCAGCTTTTGCTGTCATTTGAGTTTTTGATCTTAGCCATTCTGACAGGTGTGAGATGGAATCTCAAAGTCATCTTGAGTTGCATTTCTCTGATGATTACAGATGCTGAGCATTACTTTAAGTGTTTCTTGGCCATTAGAGATTCCTCCTTTGTGAAGTCTTGGCTTAGCTCTGTTCCCCATTTTATATTTCTTGGCATTTAATTTCTTGAGTTTTTTGTGAATTATAGATATTATTCCTCTGTTGGATGTTGGGTTGGTAAAGACCGTTTTCCATCTGTAGGTTGCTTGTTTTGTTCAACTGATGTGTCCTTTGCCTTACAGAACCTTTTCAGTTTCATGAGGTCCCATTTATTGATTGTTGGTCTTAGAGTCTGAGCTATTGGTGTTCTGTTCGGGAAGTTGTAACCTGTGCCAATGAGTTTGAGGCTTTTCCCCACTTTCTCTTCTATTAGATTTAGTGTGTCAGGGTTTATGTTGAGGTCTTTGATCCACTTGGACTTAGGTTTTGTACAAGGTGATAAGTATGGGTCTAATTTCATTCTTTTACATGTTAACATCCAGTTAGACCAGTACATTTGTTGAAGATGCTGTCATTTTTCCATTATAATATTTTGGCTTCTTTGTCAAAAATTAAGTAACCATAAGTGTGTGGGTTCATTTCTGCGTCTTCAATTCGATTCTATTGATCCACTGGTCTGTTTCTATACTAGTACTATGCTGTTTTTATTACTATTGCTCTGTAGTACAGCTTGAAATCTGGGATGGTGATAATTCCAGATACTTTTTTTTTTTTACAGGATTGATTTAGCTATTCTGTTTTTTTTTCCAAATTAAGTTGAAAATTGATTTTTACAGGTCTGTAAAGAATTGTGTTGTTGTTTTGATAGGAATTGCATTGGATCTGTATATTGCTTTTGGTAGGATGGCCATTTTTATTATGTTGATTCTACCTAACCATAAGCATGGGAGACCTTTCCATCTTCTGATGTCCTCTTCAATTTCTTTCTCCACTATGGGAAGAAAAAGAAAGAAAACTAGAAAGGGTTACTTTTATATATGTTATAATAACATCATGCATCAAATAATTGAAATTGATGGATTTTAACAAAATCAAACTCAGAGGATGCACAAGGTTGAATGGGAATGGAAGGAGATGGACCTAGAAGAAGTTGAGGGAGACAGGGAGTATGATCAAAATACATTGTGTAAAATTCTCCAATAACTGATAAAAATAAAAAAAGAAATGTCAAGAGAAAATAATTAATATGTGGCTAAAGCACATTAATTAATTTTTCTATATATATTCTCAGTATATCAATATTAAGACAAATGCATATTTTACCTTATCATACAATTATTCCAATATACATTCATAAAACATTAACTAAATTTAGATAAATTATGATAAAATAGAATTTATTATAATAAGTAATAAATAAAAATTAGATAAAATAAGCAATAATCCACATCATCACTCCATTTAGTTGTCATATTAAATTCCTCCTGGTCTCATAAAATCACATTAATTGTTCAGCTCAGTACATTATACTGTAGTTTCTATTTGATCTCTTAAATTTATTTTGGGATTAGGCTATTTTATTTTATAATTAGTAATTTTAAATTTAGCATAAAATGTCAGTAGTTTTATCAAAGCATTTTCATACATATATGTCATTAAGTATTATTTTAAAAAATAAGTTATATTTAGAGGCTTAATTTTAATTATGTGTACATGTGTGGAAGCTATGAATGTGAGGATGCTCATGTAGTCCAAAGTAGGATGTCAGATAACATAAAATTAGAGTTACAGGTTTGTGTGAGCTCTATGTCATTGGTGTTAGAAACTAAACTGCTTGGGATCTCTGGAAAAGCACAGTGCTCTTAAACATTGAAGCTTTAGTCCAAACCCTTTGTTCTCATAGATCCTTATTTTTCACTTTCTTCTTTTGTCTCATTTGGCCAACTCTTACTGGTCTTATCTTCCCTCCAAATAGTTATCCCTTCTACAGTCATTGTCATTCATTCCACGTTATTATCCTCTCTTCTCCTTCCTCTGCCCCTTCCCTTAAACAATGGCTTTAATTGAATTATAATTGTATCACATTCCCCTTCAATTTCCTTCCTCCATGCCCTGTTCTCTATTTTCCCTCAAAACTCTTCAATATGCCCACCCACTATCAAGTTGATACCATCTTTTTCTTTGTTTATTATTGTTACATACCTAAACACACACACACACACACACACACACACACACACACACACACACTTAGTGTTGTATGTATATTTAAAAGTTGTTAAGTCAATTTTTGTTGTTTGTGTATACATGGGTTCAGGATTGACTATCTTTTTTTGGACAACCAATAATGGGATCATGCTGGGAGAGACTAATTCTTCTTCTCCCAGCATTCACTAGTTGCCTGTAACTTTTTGTCTAGGGATAAGAACCCCCAAACCCTCAAACTGCCCTATTCAATGTTATTATGTACCTTATTACTGCCACTGTTATTGTCTTATTTATGCAGCCTTTTCTAGCAGAAACTGTTTTATTGTAGACTTACTGGTATTCTACAATCTTTCTGTTCCATCTTCTGCAATGTTTATTAAGCCTCTAAGAGCTTTGATTTAGAACTATTTGTTGGAGCTGGGCTCCCTCCAATCTGTTCATCTCAGTATTGTGTCCAGCTGTAGTTTCCTGTGATGGTCTCCATTTATTCAGAAAAGAAAAAGTTTCTTCAATGAAATAGAAGCTGTAGTTATCTATGAATATAAGGGTTATATTTAGAGTGTAGTGAGTAGTTATGCTTATCTAGTAAAGTGACAATAGCAGATTCCTTCTAAGGTCCATGACTCCACTAGCCATAGGAAGCTGGACATGCTTTCAGTACCAGACATTATTTTTCTTTTGTTTAATGGTGTGTATAAATAATTAATTAAGTTATTAACCAGTATTTAGGTTATATTTAATTGGTTCAGCAGTTGTTAATCCTTAATCCACCATTATAAATGAGTACACAGACACCACATGGATTTTAACAAGACTTGGCCTGGATTGAGCAATCTTAGCCCTTCTAAGCTAGCTCATAATTCTATTATGAAAATATGATCCCATATATACATACATCCCTGGACTGTTGTTCTCCATGCTAGTCCAATATTCTAGGACATGAGGAATGACATTCTTTTTTCTAACCTATGGTGCGTATCCTCCTTCCTGCTCTTTGCT
This sequence comes from Lophiomys imhausi, assembly GCA_907164525.1. Taxonomy (NCBI): domain Eukaryota; kingdom Metazoa; phylum Chordata; class Mammalia; order Rodentia; family Muridae; genus Lophiomys; species Lophiomys imhausi. Next base: position 2,552,697 of record CAJQZJ010032981.1, on the reverse strand, counting down.
GTTTGTCTTGGAGGCTTCATCTACCATGAACCTCTCTGCTTCAGAAGCCCACATCTTACTCCTGCCTAGTTCTGTCTTTGTCTAATCTTAGGCCTTAGTATGTATTCAGCCAATCAGAGACAATGTAAGTAACAGAGAGTAAGCATGGCCAATTAATTATTAACATTTAGAATGCATAGCACAACTCCATCAATGGTGTATACTCAGATGAGAGTAAACAATACAGAGTAACCACAGAAACCAGGAAATTATAAAAGGGTTATAGGTGGAATGGGATGAGAGGGGACAAGCACATGAAGCAGAGACCTGGAACAATAATTTTGGGGTATTTCTCCTTGGGATTTAAAACAGGCTAACCCTGGCATCTGGCTAACCAGCCGATGGTTGAGATAGGAGGCAGCAGAGCATTTCTTAGTGGCAGCACTGTGACTGGTCACAGATGCCATTTAGGAACTGTCTGCTAGCATTCCATGCAACTCAGCTGTACACCCAGTCTGCAGCATTGAGAGTTCCAGCTCTGGAGGCATGAAACAGTTCTGGCCCATTGCACATCTGCTTAAGTGATACAGAATGCACTAGATCACAGTGCTTTTGTCCTAGAGGCACAAGCTGCTCTGGGGATCACCTAGGAGCATCAGGGGAAGACCATGACCACTCAATACATGGACTGCTGAGGAACTAATAGACCCCCACTGGCTCAGGCAAGCTGCCCTAGAACATATTACTTTGGACCAAAAACACTTAGTCAGGCTTCTGGCCCCACAGAAACTACTGGTCCTACCTGCTATCCCTGGGAGTGCTCCGCAGAGGGGTCTCACTAGCCGCCAAAGGACCACTTCCATTGCCTCTGTCCTCCAGGCACTCCCAGAGACCCAGGTCAACAGCAGCACATAGTCAGAGGCACTGAATCAGGCTTCTGACCTCCAATTGCCTCTGCTCTGCCCTGCTGCCTGTGGTAGAGCTCCTCAGAGAGGTCTCATTACCAGCCACAGAGGCCATTCCCTGGCCCTTGGTCTCTAGGAGCTTCCAGTGGCTCAGGTCAAGTTCCACATAGCACCAGACAGTCAATAAGTCTTCCGACCTCCAGGCACCTCTACTCTACCCCCCCAGACTCTGAGAGTACCCCTTGGCAAAATCTCACTAGGAACTACAGGGGCACTTCCCAGTCCTCAGACCTCCACCCTCTCCCAGAGAATCAGATCAACTGCTGCATTTAGACAGAGACACTCAGTCAGGCTTCTGACCTCCAGGCCACTCTGTTTTGTCACACTGCTTATGAAAGAGCCCCTTAGAGAGGCCTCACTAGCAGACACAGGGGCACTTCCTTGGTTTCTGTTCTCCAGGCACTTGCAGCAACCCTGATGAACCGCTGCATAGCGCCAGAAACAGTCAGGCTTCTGACCTCCAGGTGCCTTCCATCTGCCCCACTGCACAGGGAAGCGTCCCTTGGAGAGGTCTCACTAGCAGACACAGGGGCATCTCCCTGGTCTCTGGCCTCCAGGTGCTCCCAGCGACCCGGGACAACCACTGCACGAGGCCAGAGACAGTCACGCGTCTGGCCTACAGACACCTGCACAACATTCCACTAACCCTGGGAGAACTCCTTCGAGAGGTCTCACTTGCAGCCACAGGAACTGCAGCCCTACCAGCCATCTTAAAGAGATCCTCTGGATTGCAGGGTCATATAGGTTCATGCAGGATCATCCAGCCTCCATACCTGGACTCTCCCAAGGATACCAAACCTAATGAGCACCAGGACCAACCAACCGACTACCATGAAAACCATATGGCTAAAGACCAAGGAAGAAACACAAACAAAAAAAAAAAACTAGGGCAATCTGTCACCACTGGAACCCAGCTATCCTAGTACCACAAGCCCAGACCATCCTCACACAGAAGAAACACAAGAAAAATGACAAAACTATACTTATGAAAATGATAGAGGCCTTAAAAGAAGAATTAAAGAAATCACAATTCAACAGATGAAAATAATGGAGAATTCCATTAAAGACCTCCAAGCTAACTCAGTCAAACAAGAGAAGAAAAAGGACAAAATTATTAAAGCATTGCAGGCAAGACAACTAAATTAGAGCAGGAAATGTATAAAACAGTTCAAGGCCTGAAATTGGAAAAAGAAACAATAAAGAAAAACACAAGCAGAGACAATCCTGGAGGTGGAAAACCAGGGAAAGAGAACAGTAACCACAAACACGAATATCACAAAGAGGACACAAGAGATGGAAGACAGAATCTCAGACATGGAAGACTCGATTGAACAAATTCGTGCATCAATAAAAGAAAATGAGAAGTCTAAAAAATTCTTTACCCACAACATCCAAGAACTCAAGGACTCAATGAAACAAGGCAACCTAAGAATTATAGGCACAGATGAAAGAGAAGACCCACGTCTCTAGGAACCACTTTCAAGAAAATTTCCAAAACCTAAAGAAATGGTGGCTGGTAAAAGTCCAAGAGGAATGCAGAACACCAAATAGATTAGACCACAAAAGAAATTACTCTCCCCACATAATAATCACAGTTTGACCTGCCTTTCTGAGGAGACCTGAAACTCTAACGACATCACAGGGTAGCTCCATCCAATCCCCTGTCTATAGATACAATTGTGTCACCACTTGAACTCTGTGGAAGCCAGCCCAAGGCATGCCAACTCTGACATCCGTTCTGGGTGGGGCTCCCAGTCTGTGCCATTGCAGTCCCAGAGAGCAGATCCAGTGGAACTCAGAGACTGCTGAGTGGATCAGCATTAGACTGCTGCACCCATAATGACTATATCGGAGAGGCAAGAATCTAGGCTACAGTGGTACATGGATCCAGCCTCTGGGCCACATCTCAACCAGCCTGTCTAAGGAAACAGGCCAGCTCTCAGACTTGACAGGATAGTCCTCACACTCCAATCCCCTGCCTACAGTTCCAATTGGGTCACAACCAGCTGAAGAGAGCTGAAGTCACTCTCTGAGATCCAGTCTCTACTACAGGGACCTATCCATGATCTGGAGGTAGAAAATGGGATCACAGGATCCACCAGCCTCTAGAACAGGTTTTTTGTTTGTTTGTTTTTTACTGAGCACAATGGAAATTGCCATAAAAATCAAACACACAAAACCAGTGTCAACTAGATGTCTGAAGGCCTTTGCAAGACAAGATTAAAAAAATAAATAAAATTAACAAAAAACCCAAGGTGATATGGTGTGTCCAGAACCTAGCTACAATGGTACAGAAAGCCCTGGGAATCCTAACACAACTGAAGTAGAGAAAAATGACCTTAATCCTATGCTTATGAAAACAGTAGAAGTCTTAAGGGGGGGGAAACAAATCACTCAGAGAAAAACAAGAAAATATATCAAAACAGGTGATAGAAATGAATAAACCCCTTAGAGAAACGCAATAAAATATAGAGAGAAAGGAATAAAATGTTTCAAAAGCTGAAAAAAGAAGTTGATTCAATCAAGAAAGCACAAGGTAAGACATCCTAGGAACAGGAAAATCTTGGGAAAAGAAGAGGAACTACTGGCACAACTATCACCAAGTGAATACAAGAAATGGAAGAAAGGATCTCAGGCATAGAAGATAAAATTGAAGAAATCAATACATCTGTCAAAGAAATTGTGAAATCTAAAAAAGTCCTGACATGAAACCTTCAGGAAATTAAGGGCATGATGAAAGCATAAAACCTCAGATAATAGTAATAAAAGAAAGGGATGACTCCCAATTCCAAGAAGCAGAAACCGTCTTCAAAAAAAATTATAGATGAAAATTTCCCAAACCTAAAGAAAGAGATGCCTATAACTATACAAGAAGCCTATGGAACTACAAACAGATTAGACCAGAGAAGAATATCATCCCACCATGTAATCAAAACACTAAATTTTCAGAACAAAGAAAGGATATTAAAAGCTGCAATGAAAAAGGGCCAGGAAACATATAATGGCAGACCTATCAGAATCATACCTGACTTCTCATCAGAGACCCTAAAAGCCAGAAGATCCTAGACAGATGTCTTTCAGACCCTAAAAGACCACAGATACCAGCACAGACTACTATGCACACCAAAATTGTCAGTCAGTAAAGATGGAGAAAATAAGATATTCCATGAAAAAAACCAAATTTACACAATATCTAGGAACAAATTCAGCCCCAAAGAAAATATAATTAGGAAAACTCCAACCTAAGAATGTTAACTATGCCCAAGAAAACACAGGAATCAAATAATTCCACTGAAACAAAACCAAAAGAAGAGACGCTCATTCATACACTACTACTACCAACATCAAGAATGCAGGAATTAATAATCATTGGTCGTTAAATATCTCTCAGCATCAATGGACTCAATACCCCATTAAAAAGACACAGGCTAGCAGAACAGATGTGAGAAAAGAATTCATCATTCTGCTCCTTAAAAGAAACAAAGCTCAGGAAAAAAGATAGGTGTTATCTCAGAGTAAAGTTCCAGAAAAAAAAGATGTATCAAGCAAATGGACACAAGAAGAAGGCTGGAGGAACCATTCTAGTATCCAATAAAATAGACTTTCAATGTTAATAAAAAGAGATAGGGAAGGACACTTCAAACTCATAAAAGGAAAAATCCATCAAAATAACATCTCAGTACAGAACATCTATGCCCCAAATGCAAGGGCACATTTATTTTTAAAAGAAACACTACTAAAGCTCAAATCCCACATCAAACCATTAATAGTTGGTAACTTTAACACACTCTCACCACTGGACATATCAAGAATACAGAAAACAAACAGATAAATAATGAAACTAACTGACACAATGAAAAAATGGACCTAATTCATACCTACAGAAAATTTCACCCAAAGATAAAGGAATATACTTTCTTCTCAGCACCTCATGGAACCTTCTCTAAAACTGAACATACACTCAGTCACAAAGCAGGTCTCAACAGATGCAAGGAAATTGAAATAACCCATTGTAATTTATCAGACCATCATGGAATAAAGCTAGACTTAAGAGAAACAACAGAAAGCTTGCAAACTTATGGAAACTGAACAGCTCTCTATTCAATGACCTCAGAGTCAGGGAAGAAATTAAAGTCTTCTTAGAATTCAACGAAAATAAAGACACAACATACTCAAACTTAGGGGACACATTGAAAACATTGCTAAGAGGAAAGTTCATAGCACTAAGTGCCTTCAAAAAGAAACTGGAGAGTTCCATTATTAGGGACTTAAAGACAAACCTAAAAGATCCAGAAAAAAAAAAGAAAGAAACAAGCATACCGAAGAGGAATAGATGACAAGAAATAATAGAACTCAGTGCTAGAATCAATATATTAGAAACAAAGAGAACAGCAGAAATAATCTATGAACCGAAGAGCTAGTTCTTTGAGAAAATCAACAAAATAGACAATTCCTTAGCCAAACTAAATAAAGTGCAGAGGGAAAATATCCATATCACCAAAATCAGAAATGAAAAGGGAAAAAATAACTACAGACATTGAGGAAATCCAATGAATGTTTAGGTCTTACATAAAAGAATGAAATTAGACCCATACTTATCACCTTGTACAAAATTTGTCCAAGTGGATCAAAGACCTTAACATAAGGCTGCACACATTAAATGTACTAGAAGAGAAAATCGGAAAAACCCTTGAACTCATTGGCACAGGTGACAACTTCCTGAACAGAACACCAACAGCTCAGGCCCTAAGACCAACAATCAATAAATTGAACCTCATGAAACTGAAAAGCTTCTGCAAGGCAAAAGACACTGTCATTCAAACAAAATGGCTGCCTAAAGATTAGGAAAAAATCTTCACCAACCCCACATCTGACAGAGCACTAATTTCCAAAATTTACAAAGAACTCAAGAAATTAAATGCCAAGAAACCAAATAATCCAATCAAAAAATGGGGAAAAGAGCTAAACAGAGAATTCACAAAGGAGGAATTCCTAGAGGCTGAGAGACACTTGAAGAAATGCTCAGGATCTTTAATCATCAGAGAAATGCAACTCAAGACCACTCTAAGATTCCATCTCACACCTGTCAGAATGGCTAAGATCAAAAGCTCAAATGACAGCACATGCTGGCAAGCGTGTGGAGAAAGGGGAACCTTCCTCCATTGCTGGTGCGAGTTCAGGCTTCTGCAAGCACTATGGAGGTCAATCTGGTGATATCTTAGAAAACTTGGAATAGCTCTGCCTCGGGACCCACCCATACCACTTCTGAGTATACATACAAATGATTTCTCATCGGATCACAAGGAAGTTTTCTCATCTATGTTCATAGCAGCCTTATTTGTAATAGCTAGAAACTGGAAACAACCCAGATGTCCCTCAACCAAAGAAGGATTATAAAACTGTGGCACATCTACACAATGGAATACCACTCAGCTATCAGAAACAATGAAATTATGCAATTTTCAGCCAAATGGATGGAACTAGAGAAGCTCATCCTGAGTGAGCTAACCGAGACTCAGAAGGATGTGCATGGCATCTACACACTTATAGTCGGATTTTAGCTATCTAGTACATGATATCTATACCACAAGCAAAGAGAACATGGACATAGACTTTTTCTTTTTCTCCCTGTCAATGAGACACTTTGCCCTAATGGTGCTGCCTTGTAGGTCCCCAGTGTGTGAGGAGTGTCTAGGCTTTCATATGACTGCTGAACTGGGGCGGGGGACTGTTATGTAGGGACACTCCACTCCAGAGGAGTGGGCTGGAAGGGTTAGGGGGTAGAGGGTAAGAGGGTGGGACTGAGAGGGGTGGAAAGAGGGAAGCAATAAATAAATAAATTAAAAAATATGTATTCCACAAAATTGGAAAACCTAAGGGAAATGGACAATCTTCTTGATAGGTTATCGTACCAAGGTTAAATCAAGAGCAGGTAAACAATTAAATAGTCCTATAATCCATAAGGATATAGGAGCTGTCATTAAAAGTCTCCCAATCAAAAAAGACCAGGACCAGATGGTTTCAGCACAGAATTCTACCAGACCTACAAAGAAGAGCTAATACCAATACTCTTCAATCTCTTCTACAAAATAGGATCAGAATAAACACTGCCAAACTCATTCTATGAGGTCACAGTCACCACTATACCTGAACCACACAAAGACCCAACAAAGAAAGAGAATATCAGACTAGTTTCCCTTATAAACATCAATGCAAAGATACTCAATAAAATACTTCTAAACAGAATCTAAGAACACATCAAAAATATCCTACACTATGATCACATAATCTTCATCTCAGGGATGCAGGGGTAGTTCACTATATGTAAATCAATCAGTGTAATTCTGAAAAAAAAAAAAACATGATCATCTCATTGGATGTGAAAATGCATTTCAAAAAATCCAACACCCTTTCATGTTAAAAGTCTTGGAGAGATCAGACATATAAAGACCACATCTAAAGATAATAAAGGCAATTTACAGCAGGTCAATAGACAACATCATACTAAATGAAGAAACTTAAAGCATTTACTCTAAAATCAGGGACAAGGTACTCTCTCCATATCTCTTCAACATAGTATTTGAAGTTTTAGCTACAGCAACAAGACAACTAAAGGGAATCAGGGAATACAAATTGAAAAGGAAGAAGTCAAAGTATCCTTTTAACAGATGATATGATAGTATAAATAAGGGACCCCAAAAATTACGCCAGAGAACTCTTACAGCTGGTAAACTTCCTTCAGTAAGGTGGCTAGATACAAAATTAATTCTAAAAAATCAGTAGCTCTTCTTTATATAAAATATAAATGGGCTGAGAAGGAAATTAGGGAAGCAACACCATTTACAATAGCCGCAAATAATATAGAGTTCCAGGGATAACTCTAAACAAACAAGTGAAAGACATGTATGATAAGAACTTCAAGTCCTTGAATAAAAAAACTGAAAAAGATATCAGAAAATGGAAATATTTACCATGCTCATGGATAGGTAGGATTAAAATAATAAAACACAACAAAAACCAAAAGCAAAATACAGATTCAACGCAATTCCTCTCAAAACACCAAAACAATTCTTAACTGAACTTGCAAGAACAATTCTCAACTTCATATGGAAAAACAAAACAAAACAAAAAACAAAATAGCAAAATCAATCATGTATAATAAAAGAACATCTAGAAGAATCACCCATGCCATATTTCAAACTGTACTACAGAGCAATAGTAATAAAACCAGCTTGGTAATGACATAGAAGCAGATCAGTTGATCAATGTAATCAAATCAAAGAAACAGAAATAAACTCAAACACCTATAGTCACTTAATATTTGACAAAGAAACCAAAACCATACAATGAAAAAATGAAATCATCTTCAACAAATGATGCTGTTCTGACTATCAATATGCAGAAGAATGTGAATGGACCCATATTTATCACCCTGCATAAAACTTAAGTCCAAGTCGATCAAAGATCTCAACATAAAACCAGACACGCTAAATATAATAGAAGAAAAAGTGGAGATCATGTACATAGGGGACAACTTCCTGAACAGAACACCAATAGCTTATACTCTAAGACCAGCAATCAAGAAATGGGACTTTATGAAACTGAAAAGTTTCTGTAATGCAAAGGAAACTGTAATTAGAACAAAACAGCAGACTATAGCTTGGGAAAAGATCTTCACCAACTCCACATCCTATAGAGGGCTAATATGCATAATATATAAAGAATTCAAGAAACTAAATACCAACAACCAAATAATTCAACCAAAAATGGGGTACTGAGCTAATCCAAGAATTCACAAAAGCTGTGAGGCACTTGAAAAAATGTTCAACATCCTTAGTCACTAGGGAAATATAACTTAAAATGAATCTGAGATTCCATTTCATACCTGTCAGAATGGCTAAAATAAAAAACTCAAAAGATAGCATATTCTGGATGTGGAGAAAGTTGAACACTCCTCTATTGAAGGTATGTGTGGAAACACTTTGGAAATTAATCTGGTGATAAATTAGAAATTTGGAAATAGTTCTATCTCAAGACACATCCATACCACTCCTTGGCATATATCAAAAAGATTCTCCACCAAACCACAAGGACATTGCCTCACAGTGTTCATAGCAGCTCCATTCATAATAGCCAGAAACTGGATATAACCCAGATGTCCCTTAACTGAAGTATGGATATAAAATCTGTGGTGCATTTTCACAATGGAATATCTCACAGCTATCAGAGACAAGGATATCATGCAATTTGCAACCAAATGGATGGAACTAGAGAAGCTCAACCTAAGTAAGATAACTCAGATCCAGAAAGACACACATGGTCTGTACTCTCTTATAAGGACAACCATCCTAAAACCTACAGACCCAAACAAAGAGAAACCTAGCATAACTATCCTACAAAGAACTCTCCACCCTGCAGCAAGTCATGGACCCTGTTGCTTCTTAGTGCTCCTTACCCCAGATGTGCTGTCAATCAAAACTCAGGATAAGAGAAACTTTTAGCCCTCATGTGACTGATGAACTGAGGGGGTTTGATGTTGGTGCTCCCCTCATTCAAGGAGAAAGATAGGATGGAGAAGAGGATGAGGGAGGAAGTTAGGGAAGAGGGAGGAAGGGAAGGAATGCGAGGGTAGAGGGAGGGGACTTTGATCAAGATGTAACTTGAAAAAATATATTAATAAAAGTATATAAAGTTGCCTGGGGTTTAAATATCAAACAAACAAAGAAAGAAAAATTAGCATACATGTACACACAAATAAGTAGCGTTCATATATAAAAATGACAAATACACGGAGAAAAAAATCAGGAAAAAAATCATAATAGTCTCAAATGGTATCAAATAACCTGGGAAAAGTCTAATCAAGCAAGTGAAAGGTTTGTATAATAAAATCTTTAAGAACTAAAGATTATATAAGAATATGGAAAGATCTTTCATGCTCATGGATTGGTAGGAATAGTATATTACATTTGGCAATAATACCAAAGGCAATTTCCCAAAACAAAGCAATCCCGTCAAAATTAACACAAAATTCTTATGTCTTTAAAGGACAATTTTCAACTTTATATCAAACACAAAACTCTAGGACAATTAAAACAATAAAGAACAATCAAAGAACTGCTAGAAGTATCACCAATATCAATTTCATACTGTATTTCAAAACTTTAATAATGAAAACATCATGGTAATGACACAAAAACAGACATGTTGATCAATGAGCTCAAATTGACAACCCATACATAAATTCACATATGTATGGACACCTTGTTTTTTGTAAAGAATACATAAATATACACTGCAAAAAAGCAGTATCATCAATAATTGGTACTGGAAAACTGAATGGCTGCATGAAGAAGAATCCAAATAGACCCATAGTTATGACACTGCATTAAACTCAATTACGAATGAATCAGAAACCTCAACATAAACCAGATACATTGAACCTGATTGAAGAGCAAGTGGGGTATACCCTTGAACTCACTGGAATAGGAAAAGTTATTCAGAAGAGAACACTGTTAGCACAGGCATTGTGATATTGAAAAAATAATTATGATGATAATGATATTAATACTAATATTTGGAAATTCATGAAACAAAAAATCTTATATAAGGTAAAGGACACAGTCATTCACCAAGCAGCAGCATATACAATTAAAAAAATTGGCAGCCTACAGATTGGGGAAAATATCTTCATCAACCCCACATCTGACAGAGGGCTAATATCCATAATTTACAAAGAACTCAAGAAATTAAATGCCAAGAAACCAAATAATCCAATCAAAAAATGGGGAACAGAACTAAACAGAGAATTTACAAAGGAGGAATTCCTAATGGCTGAGAGAAACTTGAAAAGATGCTCAGCATCCTTAATCATCAGAGAAATGCAATCCAAGAAGACTCTGAGATTCCATCTGTCAGAATGGCTAAGATCAAAAGCTCATATGACAACACATGCTGGTGACGGTGTGGAAAAAGGGGAACTCTCCTCCATTGCTGGTGGGAGTGCAGACTTCTGCAACCACTATGGAAGTCAGTCTGGTGATATCTTAGAAAACTTGGAATATCTCTGCCTCGGGACCCACCCATACCACTTCTGGGTATACATCCAAATGATTTCTCTCACCGAATCACAAGGAAGTTTCCTCATCTATGTTCATAGCAGCCTTATTTGTAATAGCTAGAAACTGGAAACAACCCAGATGTCCCTCAACTGAAGATGGATTAAAAAACTGTGATACATCTACACAATGGAATACTACTCAGCTATCAGAAACAACAAGGCAGCACAACTAGGACAAAGTGTCTCATTGACAGGAAAAAAGTCTATGTTCATGTTCCCTTTGGTGCATTTGTTGTAGTAGAGTTATCCTGTAAAATATGGCTAAAATCTGATTATAAGTGAATAGATGCCATGTTGTGCTGCCTTGTATGCCCCCAGTGTATGAGGAGGACTTGACCCTCATATGACTGTTGAACTGGAGTGGGGGACTCTTATGTAGTGACATTCCACTGCAGAGGAGTGGGATGGAAGGGATATGGAGTAGAGGGTGGGAATGAAGGACTGGGAGGGGTGTAAAGAGGACACTGCGATGGAGATGTAACCTGAAGTAATAAATAAATATTTTAAAAATACCTTTAAAATGTTTTCTTCATTAAAAAAATATCTTCCACTCCTGACAGCTCCCTCCAAAACCTGTCTCCCCAAGATTCAGTCACCTATTATTGTCCTACATAATAGAGCAGGACTCCAAGGGACAACAACCAAACATGGCAAATCAAGATGTAATGAGACAAGGCAAAAGCCCTCATATCAAGGCTGGAAAAGGCAACTCAATAGGAACAAAATGTGTTCAAAGAACAGTCAAAAGACTTATAGACACACTCATTCCCACTGTTAGGAGATCCACAAAAACACCAAACTATATCATATATGCAGAGCTTTCCACTTCAGACTTTGTGACTCCATATGAGCCCTGCTTAATTGACTCAGTGGGTCATGTTTTCCTGGTATTCTCCATCCCCGCTGTCTCTTACAATCCCATATCTAGAAAGGGAGGGACTCAGCGGAGGCCTCCAGTTTATTCTCTCTCCACATAATGTCTTGCTTTGGTCTCTTCCCTGGCTCCCATCTGTTGCTGCAGAGGAAGCCTCTCTGATGGTGACTGGACTAGGCATATGAGAATGGAAGAATATAACTATAAATCATTTCATTGATTGTTTTTTTTTTTTTTGCCAGTTGTATTTGATTCTACCCTAGGTCTCTGAACTATCCAGTATCTATTTTCCTGTCATCCAGGCAGTGCATGTGCTTCCTTTCCTAGGGTGGGCTTCAAAAGTTAGACCAGACATTGGTTGGGAACTCCCACAAGTTCTCATCTTCTGTTACCCTAGCACATCTTGCAGACAGGACAGATTGTAGGATAAAAAGATTTTGTGACTGGGTTGGTGTCTAGGTTTCTTTTTCAATATCCTGCCCAGTACCTTCCAGAACCAAAGAAAGTAAAACAGAGATTTTTACCAAATGCATGTATTCAATAGAGGACTAATACTCAAAATATATAAAGAACTAAAAAAAAAAAAGCCAACTGGATATCGAGAAAACAGTAACACAATTAAAAATGAAGTAAAGATCTGAACAAATTTCTCAAAAGATAAAATTCAAACATGTTTTTAATCTGAAAGGCCTTCTTGGTGTATTTAGTTTGTAGTAGCTATAAACAGTAGTGGCCTTCATACATGAAACTCTAGAACTTAGGAGGCAGAAGTAGAATGATCTTAACTTTGAAGCACATACACTCCACCGATGTCAAGAAGCCAAATAATTAAAAATCAACACTTAGTAAAACTAAGATACCTTTCTTCTACCATGAATAAGAACCTACTAAAATAAGTACTATAAATGTCATAATAGTTATTTTTCCTACCTCAAGTGTTAAGATTATAATTGTCAGCTTAACATGCAACAGATATTAATGTCCAAACTAGGAAGAAACATTAATAAGAAGGCAAATATCTCCCTTTAAATAGGAGGTCCAATCTCATGATATTTGAAGTCATGTTCTTATGTTATTTATCCCCATTGCTAATACTTAGAGATTGGATCAGATTAAAACACAGAAGAAGAAATATTCATTGATTTTTACCTGGTATTCATCCAACTATTAAATTAATCAGAATGAGATGTCAATAAGCATATCAAGATTCCATCTATAGGATCAGTAGTTTAGTATTAGAGAAGACTTGTGACCACAAGAGAAAATTAAGCTAAACACAGAAGAGTTCTGTGCTGTTGTTGAAGTTTAACACTATTAGAGGTTTCATAAAACCCAGTCACTCTCAAATTTCTGAACACAGTTTCTGAAATATTTGCTTTTCTCTTTAGATAAATCTACCAAGAAGGTGTACAGTCAATGTTGTTGATTGATAGTGTATATTATAAATACTTTATTTTCTAAATTGTCTTAAAAATACAAAACTGTGAATGGACATGCTAATCATTATACAGATATACTTTCCATATCCTACTTCTATTTGTTAATGTGCTTACTAAATTATGTGATACATATTTGTGGTACACAAAATGAATTTATAGAATAGATATAGATGGTTAAAGCAGTTTCCATTAATAGTCATCTTATCATATACTTAACAAGTATTTGTGTGTGTGCGTGTGTATATGTGTGTGCTGTGCAAAGTTCAAATCTACTTACTTGGCCAGAAGTCACTGGTACAACTATGCTACAATTTTATTTTCTATGACACATAGGTTATACTTTACATATGTAGATTGATTTATCTATGTGTCTGTTACTTTCTAAGCAGTAAACTTGATATGTCTATTATATATAATATATAATGTGTTATATTATATATGTATATATTATACATCTTTGGTTTTGATAAGTTACACTAGGTTATATATATAGATGAGAGCATGAAGTATTTCTCTCTCAGTAATCACTTTATTTCACTTACACTAATAACCTTTATTTACCTTGTGGCTACTCTCAAGGATAGAATTGATAAATCGCATACACTTTTTATTCCTTTTTCATCATTGCATGACAAATATTTATTAGATACTAAGGAGTTTCAATAGTGTGAACTAGACTAGGAGATTCAAGAAGACAAACACAAGAGTAATGTTTCCTAGGACATTGTAACTGAAATAGAATAAGGTAGAAAAGGTAAATTATTAGATACCAATTTATTGGTTTATTTAGTTATTTGCTTAAAATACTGCTTATACTACCTCTTTGCCAAGCATGACTTCACTTGCCACCTGAAACAGAAAGACCAGGAATAATTACTGACACATTGTGTTGTTGCCTTAACAACCTACTTGCATGCTTGCCTGCTCCATCTTCTGATTATAGAGCAAAAAGTGTGAATACAAACTGTACCCAGAATCAAAACCTTTTAGTGGCTACCCAGGTTTTGGCCTAGTGGTAACATCTCCTCTCTTCCATTCTCATTGGTAATACAGTGTTTATTCTAGAAATATTTTTGCCACATGCCCATTACAAGATATTATCAAGGGAATTGGTAACAAAAATGGTAGGATAAATATTGTAAGACAAGTATGAAGGGATACTATTATGAGATAAGGAGACATCCCTTACCCATCATTGAAAAGTAAGTAATCCTATTGAAAGAGACTTCAGGTGAACCAAGATTTAATTGTTTAATAGGGGTTAAGTAAAGAAGAGGATGAAAAGTTATAGGTTAGAAGTTATGATAAAATTATACTTATCCTGACAGAAATGATAAACTAATAAAGTTATTTAGCTAGGAAAACGATACCATTAAAATGATGTTTCAAATATAATGACTAGGTAGTGTATAACATTTATATGAATATTAAGAAAATGAGTTTGAATTGAAGAAAATAACTGTGTATTCAATGATGGGATGAATTCAAAGAATGATAAGGAGATATTTGTAAGTTTCCCTTATGTGAGAAGATGGCTCTGAGAAGAGATCATATGGCTCTTGCAGAGGACCCATGATTGATTCCTACAACCCATGTTGGGAAGCCCACAACTGCCTGCAACTCCAGGTTCAAGGGAGATCAGATGCCTCTGATCTCTGCCAGCATTTGCATTCATCCTCACAATGATAGGCATGTATAGACACAATTAAAATAAGTCTCCTTACAGAATTATTGATGATGGTATAAGGAAAAAACTGATTTATTCCTTGATATTTTATTGTCTATTTAGAGATGGGGAATAAAAATGAATGAAGAGAATTGCAAAGAGTGATGATCAATGAAGAAAAGTAACTCAATATGTAACATGCCCAATGTGGACACTTGTTCTCGTGTGTCAAGCATGAGTCAAGCAGTGAAATATTATACCCAAATTGTACATGCTCATCTTCCAGAATTTAAATTTGTTTCTAGATGCCAAAAAGAATTGATGAATGTTATAGTTGGAAATAAGGTTGTTCACAACCTGCCAGGCAGTTAACTATTTTCAACTGGAATGTTCCCTGATACTCATGGTGCTAGCACATGCATTCTTACAGCCAAGTGAGAAAGAGTAAGAGAACAGTGTTCTGAAAAGGACTTGATTCTCCAGCTCCATCTTATTGCTGACCCTGAGGATGCAGAGAGGTCTGGTATCAAGAAATGTGAGCACCCTGTACAAGTTAGTAATAACCTTAGTTTCTAAGATGTAAGAAAATCATAGCTCCGACATGATGACTGCAAAGAGCTGAATTCCTTCTTCTAAATTAGTTAATTTAATCAAGTTATTTATTCAAGTTACATCCCAATAGTAGCTGTCTCCCTCCTTCCCACCTGGTTCCACCCTCCTGCCCTCCTCACCTTCCTCTCTTTCTCCTCAGAGGAGAACCCTCCCCCATCAACCCACTCCAGTTTATCAAATCTCATCAGTGCTAGGAGCATCATTTTCCACTGAGGGCATACAAGGCAGCCCAGATGGGATAAAGTGCCATGAACCTGCATCAGCATCCATGAGAGAGACATTCCTTCCAAACCCCTACTTCACTTGCTAAGGGATCTGACTCAGGACCACGTTGTCTATCCAGTACATGTGTGTAGGGGGCTTAGGTCTAGTCTATATATGGCTTTTAGCTAGTGCTTCAGACTCTAAGCCTCCAGGGGCCTAGGTTGGTTGGTTCTGTTGGTCTTCATGTTGAGTTCTTGTACCCTCTGAATCCCTCTATTATTTCTCTCACTCATCTACAAGTTCTACTACTAAACAACACTGGAAAAGGAGCTTCTTCCCTGGAACCTCTAGAGAGGAGCACAATTTTGTCACCACCTCACATTTAATATGAAGAAACTGACACTTAACAGATGTTTTAATCTTGGAACTGTTTTTAAACCACTTGGCATATTTTAATTTTCATGGCAACACAGAAAATATATTAGAAAAAATTTCATTATCAATCAACTTTATTCGTCCCTATTCTGAATCTCTAAATGTTTTCTTTTAATTAATTAATTAATTATTTTCCTTTTCTATTTTTTTTTCTTTTGTTTCCAATTTATTTTTTATTTCTTCAAGTTACATCTCAATCACAATCCCATCCCTACTCCTCCCTCTGGTCCCACTTTCCCACCCTCTTCCTCCTATCCCCCATCCACTTCTTTTTTTTTTTAAGTTTAAGGTATATCTTTCCCCCCCAACAGCTCCCCCTTTCAGTCCATCAACTGGCTCTTTCTCTTATAACAACAAATACAATACAAAACAACAGAAATAATTAGGTGACAATTATGAGAATTATAAGGCTTAGCATACATTCCCAATTTCCAGTCCATACGTATTTGGTACCTGACTTTAACATTCTACTATTCAACCACCTACATGAGTTTAAAGTTCGATATTCAACTCAGTTTCCATCATAACTTGCATCACAATTTTAAAAAATATCTTCTTAGATCCAGATTAATTAACTAATTTTATATTATATTCCAAACAGAGACTCCCCTCCCTTTCTCTCCTCCCAGTCCCTCCCTCTTATATCCCCTCCTCCAAACCCCTTCAATTTCTTCCCAGAGGAGGCGAACACACCTCCATGGATATCAATCTGCCTTGGCATACCAAGTTACAGCAGAATTAGTTATATCTTCTTCAACAGACAATAGAAAAGGCAGTACCAGTCAGGGGCATCAGACAGTTTCCAGCTGAAAAACATCCCTTGCTCTCTCACAATCTATTTTTTAAAGAAATCAAAACTTCCTCTACTGGATACACATGAAGACCAAGTTGCATATCTATTACATATGTATGTGGGGCTAGGTCCATCCCATGTATGCATTCTCGTTGGTGATTCAGTCTCTATGAGTCCCTATGGGCCCAGATTAGTTGATTCTGTAGGTTTCTTGTGGTATCCTTGAACTCTATGTCCTTCAATTCTTCCTCCAACTCTTCCACAAGGTTCCCATAGCTGCACCTAGTGTTGGACTGTGAGTCTGTGCCTCTGTTTCCATCAGTTGCTTTGTGAAGCATCTCAAATGACAATTATGCTAGCCTCCTTTCTGCAAGTATAGCAGAGTATCATGAATAGTGTCAGGATTGACTCTTTCCCATTGCATGGGTCTCAAGCTGGACAATCAAGTCATTAATTGTCCATTCCCTCAGTTTCTGTTCCCTCTTTACCTTTTTACTTATTACAAGCAGGCGAAATTGTAGGTCAGAGGTTTTGTGACTGGAGTGGTGCGCAATCTCTCCACTGTAAGTCTTTTTTTAATGTTTATTTATTAATTCAAGTCATATCTCCATCCCAGCAGCCTCTTTCCACCCGTCCTGGCACCACTCTCCCACCCTCTATCCTACTCTTACTACTTCTACTCCTCTGGTATGGCATGCCCCCACATACCAGGCCCCCTCAGTTGATCAGTCACATGAGGATAAAGAGCTTCCTCTTGCACTGGGTGCCTGTATGGCAGTCCCACCAGGGTGAAGTGTGCCACAAACAGGTAACAAAGTCCATGTTCCTGTTCCTTTGGGTCTGTTGATTTGTAGGATAGTTATCCTGTACTATATAGCTAAAATCCAGTTCTAAGTGAATACATGCCATGTATATTTTTCTGGGTGTGTGTTAGCTGACTCAGGAAGAGCTTTTCTGTTTCCATCCATTTGGTTGCCAATTGCATTATTTTCTTGTTTCTGATAGCTGAATAGTATTTCATTGTGTAAATGTGTCACAGTTTTTTTTTTAATCCATTCTTCAGTTAAAGGACATCTGTGTTGTTTCCAGTTTCTATCCATTAGAAATAAAGCTGCTATGAACATAGTTGAGGAGATGTCCTGTGGTTTGGTGTGGAATCTTTTGGATATATGCCCAGGAGTGGTATGGCTGTGTCTTGAGGTAGAGCTATTCCAAGTCTTCTAAGATATCACCAGACTGATTTCCATAGTATTAGTACAAGTTTTCACTCCCACCAGCAATGGAGGAGTGCTCCCCTTTCTCCACAATTTTACTAGCATGTGCATGTGCTGTTATTTGAATTTTTGACCTTAGCCATTACAATGGAAAAAGGAAAGCCTCATCAACAAATGGTGCTGGTCTAACTGGATATCAGCATGTAGAAGAATGCAAATAGACCTATATTTATCACCTTGCACAAAACTTAAGTCCAAGTGGATCAAAGACCTTAACATAAAACCAGTTACACTAAGTCTAATAAAAGAGAAAATGGGAAAAAGTATCGAACTCATTGGCACAGGTGAACAAAACACCAGTACCTCAAGCTCTAAGACCAACAATCAATAAATGGGACCTCAGGAAACTGAAAAACTTCTGTAAGGCAAAGGACACTGTCATTAGAACAAAATGGCAGCCTACAGATTGGGAAAGTTTCTTCACCAACTTCACATCCAATAGTTGGCTAATATCCAAAATATTTAAACAACTCAAGAAATAACCCCCAAATAATCCAATCAAAAATGGGGTACAGAGCTAAACAGAGAATTCTCAAAAGAGGACTCTCTAATGGCTGAGAGACACATGAAATGTTCAACATCCTTAATCATAGAGAAATGCAACTCAAGATGACTCTGAGATTCCATCTCACACCTTTTGTTATTGCAGGAGAAGGCCCTTCTAAATTCACTATCCCTCATTTCTAGGAGTCTTAGTTTAAGATTCCTGGGAGTTTCCCTTGTCCTGGTTTCCAGCTCATCTTAGAAATGTTCCCTCCCCCACTGATTTCAGTTCTCTCTGCAGCCATCTTCCCCACACTAGATTCTTTCTGTTCCTTTGCCACCCTTTCTCCAAGACAGTTACCTCCTTTCACCCAGGCAGATGTCTATTTTATTGCTCATTCTTAGTGAGATTCAAACATACTAACTTGAACCCTCTTGACTACTTAGTTTCTTTGGATCTGTATATTGTAACATGGTTATCCTGTACTTTATGTCTAACATCCACTTATAAGTGAGTACCTAACATGATTCTTTTTTGAGGTCTGGGTTACCTCACTCAGGAAGATCTTTTCTAGTTCCAATGATTTGCTTGTAAATTTCATGATGTCCCTGTTTTTAATAGCTGAGTAAAATTCCATTGTATAAATGTACCGTATTTTCTTTATCTTTTCTGCAGTTGAGGGACATTTAGGCAGTTTAAAGTTTCTGGTTATTATGAATAAAGCTGCTATGAATGTAGTTGTGCAAGTGTCCTTGTGGTATTGTGGAGCATCTTTTAGGTACGTGACCAGGAGTGATGTAGTTGGATCTTGAGGTATAACTATTCACAATTTTCTGAGAAACTGACAAATGTATTTCCAAAGAGGCTGTACAAGTTTGCACTCCCATCTGCAATGAAGGAGTGTTACCCTTGCACCACATCCTTATCAGTATGAGCTTTCACTTGAGTTTTTGATGTTAGCCTTTCTGAGAGGTATAAGATAGACTTTCAGAGTTGTTTTGATTTGCATTTCCCTGATAACTAGGGATGTTGAACATTATTAAGTACTTCTCATTCATTACATATTAGTCTGCCAAGAATTATTTGTTTAGCTCTGTAAACCATTTTTAATTGTGCTGTTTGGGTTGTTGTTATCTAATTTCTTGAGTTTTTTTTTTTTTTTTTTTTTACATATCAACCCTCCTTCTATGTGGGGTGGATGAAAATCTTTTCCAATTCTATAGGCTCCTGTTTTATCATTTTGATGCCTTACAGAAGCTTTTATGTTTCCTGAGGTCCCATTTATTAATTGTTGTTCTTACGTAATGCATGAGCTTTTGGCATTCTTTTCAGGAAGTTGTCTCCTATGCAAATACATTCAAGACTATTCCCCACTTTCTCTTCTATCAGATTTAATGTTTCCTGTTTATATTGAGGTCTTTGATCCACTTGAACTTCAGTTTTGTGAAAGGTGATAGATATAAATCTATTTGCATTCTACATGCACACTTCCAGTTATATCAACACCATTTGTTGAAGATATTTTATTTTTTCCCTTGTAGAGCTTTCTCTTTTTGAAAAAAAAAATCAAGTGTCTGTAGGAGTGAGGATTTACTTCTGGATCTTCGATTCCGTTGATCAACCTGTCTGTTTTTATGCCAATATCACATATTTTAAAATATATTTTATGTTATTTAAGTTTTCAGGAAAACACCTCACAGCTTCCGACTTGCCTCAGGAGACCAGGTAGGCAGGGGATTGGGGGAGAGATGTCTCATCTTGTTGTCCCTGGTGCCTGCAGGCTTTTAGGAATGCAAGCAGAGCTTTATGTTGGGACATGGAACACATAGGTTGCAGGAGACAACTAAATAATACAGACTAGATTTTTTTTTTAATAATTTATTTTTTATTTCTTCAAGTTACATCTAAATTAAAATCCCCTCCCTATTCTTCCCTCCAGTCCCACACTTCCACCCTCCTGCCCCTCAACCCCCCATTCTCTAACCTTTTTTTTTTTTTTTACTTTAAGGTATTCCTTTTTCCCCCAACAGCTCTCCATTTCAGTCCAACAAATGGTTCTTTCTCTTATAACTATAAATACAATACAAAACAACAGAAATGAATAGACCACAATTATGAGAGTTATATGGCTTAGTATATATTCCCAATGTCTAGTCCATATGTATTTGACACCTGATTTTAACATCCTACTATCTAACCATCTCCATGAGTTTAAAGTTCTACATCTAACTCAGCTTTCATACTATCTTGCCTCACAATTTTAAAAACATCTTCTTAGATCCAGAACACCCTCTTGATTCCTAAACAACTCAAAATTTAATTATGAGACTCTAGCTATCTGTTCTTCAACCACTTCAGAGACCTGTGGGGGATAAATATATCTGATTATATAGGAAGTGCAGGGCCTGCAGCTTCCAAAACTAAGAAATGACAAACCAGTGGCTGCCTGGACAGTTCCCATTTTCTCTCTATACATTACAACATCGATCTTCAGTCGTTTGGCTCTGTTTCTCTGACAGACATTGATTGTAGAGCAGGGATTATGAAGGACTTGCTTACCCTGTCTTGGCAGAGCTAGGCTGTCGACTTACCTGCTTCCAAGTTTTGTCCTTTTTGGACAACATTCTGTCTACAGTTGAAGCAAGGGATTTTCTTGCCAAGAGAAAGGCTTACCATCAATTCAACCATCTCCCACTGGAGATTCTTCGATGCTCATCTTCTACTTGGAGTAGAATAGGGGGTGCTGTCAGGAGCTGACATGTCTCGATATCAAAAAAATCTTAAGTTAAGAAAACATCTTTGAATACCATATTCTGCAGATCTCTTGAGGTTTTTGAAGATGCCCTATATATCTCTTATATTTAGATAAGCAAATGTTGCTTGTCTAGTACCAAATTGATTTTTGAGTAGCTTAGAAAATAACTGAGATAGATTGTCACAGTAACTAACAAAATGACATGCTTGCATGACAATTAGTTTCCATTTCTTAATTATCCTAAACAGTTTATGATGGGTG
Source organism: Lophiomys imhausi (assembly GCA_907164525.1). NCBI lineage: Eukaryota > Metazoa > Chordata > Mammalia > Rodentia > Muridae > Lophiomys > Lophiomys imhausi. The sequence continues at coordinate 2,530,839 of CAJQZJ010032981.1, read as the reverse complement.
GTAACAAGAGGCCAAAACTTTACATTTCATTTTTAAGCATTACTAGGTACAATACCTTTAAGAAACATTACCCTTAATTTTGTATCAATATACAAAGATCAATACTGATGTAGTTCAATACAATCTTAATTTTGCATTAATATACAATGATCAATACCAATTTAGCCAAATATAATATTAATTTTATATCAGTATACAAAGGTATAAGGCCATATTCAATAATCTGTCATTTTTCTAGATCTGTCCTATACTATGTCTATGTCCCATTTTTTTCTCAAGTCTGTTAACTCCTACATAGGAGAGAAAGAAGGATACAGAAAAGAAAATGAGAGAAGCCCCTGGGTCTAACCTCCAAAACCCATTTAACAAGACCATTTAACAGTTTGTAGTCTCTTCCCCTAAATATCAAAATTTTCTATTATCCATCAAATAACCAAACGGAGTGGGGGACACACTCCCCATCTTCTGGGGATGGGACGTTGTTCTCTTAAAATGACTTCCTGCTGATTTGGGACTTAGTAAACCGGTTTGGGGCCCAAATAAAATGTAAAAATGGTTAAAAATGTTAATAGAATCATTTGATGTTCAGTCCTGTTGTGTTCAGCTATTTAAATGTTCTAAGAAGTTCATAGACAGAAGCTGATCTTTAGGGCTCTACTGAAGTTCTCGCTGGAGCATTCTGTGGAGCTGAACGATCTTAGCGATTTTGAGTTGTTGTGGTTGTAGACTTTTGAGGAAACAGCTATTGAAGAAGTCTGCAAGGCTGGATCATCTGGGCCACTCGTCTTTTTGGTGTCTGAAGTTTTTTCTGCTGAGGTTTCCATTGTCCATTTGTCCCTGGATTCCTTGAATGGATGCTTTAAATCTCTGAAAGATAAGAACAGAGCCCTGCCCTAATCCTAACTCTGGGACAATTATCTCTTTTGGGAAGGGAGGGTCAGGTTACATTTTTCCTGGAGTAAATTGGTTTTTTGACAATATATAAAGTATTACCTTTCAATCCGGATTAAAGAAGAAATTATTTTGATATTTTGGAGCTAAACAACCCTTTAGTGTATATATTTTGAGATCTCAAAGGACAATTTGTTTGAATTTAAGCATGCCTTTTGTAAGTAGCTTTTAAACTTAAATCCTTCCAAATCCTATGGGCCTGTCTCTGCATTCTAAGTATTGGTATCAAAGACATGTGGTTCCCAACTGATGGGATTAAAGATGTGCTACACCACCTCTGGATTGAAGTTTTTCTCTATTTAGAGCTTGTTTTGTATCAGGCTGACCTTGAGCTCTGAGATCTGCCTGTTTCTGTCTCTAGTGTGTTGGGATTAAGGGTGTATTCTTCTTGAATGATGGGATTAAGAGTCTGCACGATCACCACCCTGTTCCTTGTAACTCTAGAATTTATAAGACAACTAACTCTATAGTGATCCTCCTGTCTCTGCTGGGGGTAAAGGCATGGGCTAGCACCATGCGTTTCATGTATTTTACCTTAGCTCTAAGTTTTTTCAACACTTGGAGGCTTGTAAAACCAGGTTGAACAGCTATAACCTTTAATTTATTGACAGTGTTTTAAACCTGTTACATGCTTTTTAATGCCAAACCATGGAAATATCCTATACCTCTACAAAAAAAAAAAAGAACTTTTAAACTGCTATCAAGTTTGTGTCATCTATGTGGCCACCTGCAGTCTAACATTCTAATCTGAAATTAAGGCCATTTTCCTTTCATGCCAGTAAGGCAAGAATACCTTTGATAAATTATAATTTAAAAACTTTATATTGTATTTTTATTATATTTTTAAGCTTATTAACTCTTTTCTTAAAAAAGTATTATTTACTTCTAGAGCATAGTTTCCTCCCTCCTCCCCTCCTGGCTCCTCCCTTCCTCTCTCTTTCTCTCCGTCTCTCCTTCCCTCCCTCCCTCCATTCCTCCCTCCCTTCCCTCTCTCTCTCCTTGTTCCTCTACTTGGTACTCTCCCTCTCCTCAGATGAGATGGGCCCTCACATGTCATACTCCCTCAGATCTTGCGTCATGTGAGGGCCAAGAGCTTCCACTTGTACTGAGGCTTGATAAGGCACACCATCTAGGGTGTGGTATTCCACTAACCTGCAGTAGATTCCATGACTCACTGGTGGATAGAATTTTTCCTACGATAGATATTCTAGGTTCCTATCTATTTGGGTGTGTGGGTTGTAGGATAGTTATCCTGTGATGTATGGTTAATATCCATTTATAAAGGAATACATACCATGTTTATCTTTCTGGGACTGCGTCAGCTCACATAGGATGAGCTTTTCTAGTTCCATCCATTTGGTTGCCCATTGCATGATTTCTTCCTTTCTGATAGCTGTGTAGTATTCCATTGTGTAAATGTACCACAATTTTTTTTATCCATTCTTCAGTTGAAGGACATCTGGGTTGTTTCCAGTTTCTGGCTATTACAAATAAAGCTGCTTGCTATGAACATTGTTGTGGCAATGTCCTTTTGGTTTCGTTTTGAATCTTTTGGATATATGCCCAAGAGGGGTATGGCTGGGTCTTGAGTTAGATTTATTCCCAATTTTCTAAGATATCTCCAGATTGATTTCCATAGTGGTTGCACAAGGTCCCACCAGCAATGGGGGAATATTCCCCTTTCTCCACATCCTTGCCAGCATATGCTATCATTTGAGTTTTTGATCTTAGCCATTCTGACAGGTGTGAGATGGAATCTCAGAGTTGTTTTAAGTTGCATATCCCTGATGATCAAAGATGTTGAACATTTCCTCAAATGCCTCTTGGCCTTTAGAGATTCCTCTTCTGTGAATTCACGGTTTAGCTCTGTACCCATTTATTAATGGGGTTATTTGATTTTTTTGGTGTTTAATTTCTTCAGTTCTTTATATATTTTGGATATTAGCCCTCTGTCAGATGTTGGGTTGGTGAAGATCCTTTCCCAGTCTGTAGGCTGCCGTTTTGTTCTAAGGACAGTGTCCTTTGCCTTACAGAAGCTTTTCAATTCTATAAGGTTCCATTTATTGATTGTTTGTCTTACTGCCTGAGCTATTGGTGTTCTATTCAGGAAGTTGCTACCAGTGCCAATGAGTTCAAGGCTTTTCCCCACTTTCTCTTCTATCAATGTTAGTGTGTCTGGATTAATGTTGAGGTCCTTGATCCACTTAGACTTATATTTTGTACAGGGTGATAAGTATGGATCTATTTGCATTCTTCTACATGTTGATATCCAGTTAGACCATAACCATTTATTGAAGACGCTTTCCTTTTTCCATTGTATGTTTTTGGCTTTCTTATCAAAAATTAAGTGACCGTAGGTGTGTGGGTTTATTTCTGGGTCTTAATTCGATTCCATTGGTCAACTGATCTGTTTCTATAGCAGTACCATTCTGTTTTTATTACTACTGCCCAGTAGTACAGCTTGAAATCCAGGATGGTGATACCTCCAGATGTTCTGTTATTGTACATGGTTGATTTAGCTATTCTGGGTCTTTTGTTATTCCATATGAAGTTGAGAATTGTTTTTTCCAGATCTTTAAAAAATTGAGTTGCTATTTGGATAAGAATCACATTGAATCTGTATATTGCTTTTGGTAAGATTGCCATTTTTATTATGTTGATCCTACCTATCCATGAACAAGGGAGATCTTTCAATCTTCTGACATCTTCTTCAATTTCTTTCTTCAGGGACTTGAAGTTCTTATCATACAGGTCTTTCACTTGCTTGGTTAGAGTTACTCCCAGGTATTTTATATTATTTGTGGCTATTGTGAAGGGTGTTGATTCCCTTATTTCTTTCTCAGCCCATTTATCTTTTGTTTAAAGAAGGGCTACTGATTTTTTTTTTTGAATTGATTTTGTATCCGGCCACCTTGCTGAAGGAGTTTATCAGCTATAGAAATTCTCTGGTGGAATTTATGGGGTCACTTATATATACTATCATATCATCTGCAAATAGGGATACTTTGACTTCTTCCTTTCCAATTTGTATCCCCTTGATCTCCTTTAGTTGTCTTATTGCTCTAGCTAAAAGTTCAAGGTCTATGTTGAAAAGATACAGAGAGAGTGGGCAGCCTTGCCTTGTCCCTGATTTGAGAGGAAATGCTTTAAGTTTCTCTCCATTTAGTTTGATGTTGGCTATTGGCTTGCTGCAAATTGCCTTTATTATGTTTAAATATGGTCCTTGTATGCCTGATCTCTCTACGACTTTTATCACGAAAGGATGCTGTATTTTGTCAAAAGCTTTTTCAGCATCCAATGAGATGATCATGTGGTTCTTTTCTTTCAGCTTGTTTATGTGGTGGATTACATTGATGGATTTTATAATGTTTAACCGCCCCTGCATCCCTGGGATGAAGCCTACTTGATCATGGTGTATGACACTTTTGATGTGGCCTTGGATCCGGTTTGCAAGTATTTTATTAAGTATCTTTGCATCCATGTTCATAAGGGAAATTGGTTTGAAATTTTCTTTCTCCATTGGGTCTTTGTTAGCTTTAGGTATCTGGGTAACTGTGGCCTCACAGAATGTGTTTGGCAGTATTCCTTCTGTTTCTATGTTGTGGAAGAGTTTGAAGAATATTGGTATTAGTTCTTCTTTGAATGTCTGGTAGAATTCTGTGCTGAAACCATCTGGGCCTGGGCTTTTTTTGGTTGGAAGACTTCTAATGACTTCTTCTCTTTCCTTAAGGATTATAGGACTGTTTAATTTGTTTACCTGTTCTTGATTTAACCTTGGTAGGTGGAATCTATCAAGAAAATCGTCCATTTCATTTAGATTTTCCAATTTTTGGAGTACAAGTTTTTGAAGTAGGACCTAAAAATTCTTTGGAATTCCTCAATGTCTGTTGTTATTTCCCCCTTTTCATTTCTGATTTTGTTGATTTGTGTATTTTCCCTCTGCCTTTTAGTTAATTTGGCTAAGGGCTTGTCTATTTTGTTGATTTTCTCAAGGAACCAACTCTTGGTTTTGTCGATTCTTTGTATTGTTCTTTTTGTTTCTAAGTTGTTGATTTCAGCCCTGAGTTTGATAATTTCCTCTTGTCTGCTCCTCTTGGGAGTATTTGCTTCTTTTTACTCTAGTTCTTTCAGGTGTGCTTTTAGGTAGCTAGTATGGGAACTCTCCAGTTTCTTTTTGAAGGCACTTAGTGCTATAAACTTTCCTCTTAGCACTACTTTCAATGTGTCCCATAAGTTTAAGTATGTTGTGCCTTCATTTTCATTGAACTCTAAGAAGACTTTAATTTCTTTTTTTATTTCTTCCCTGACCCAGATGTCATTGAGGAGAGAGTTGTTCAGTTTCCATGTTTTTGCAGGCTCTCTGTTGTTTTTGTTATTGTTGAAGCCTAGCTTTATTCCATGATGGTCTGATAAGTTACAAGGAGTAATTTCAATTTTCCTGAATCTGTTGAGGCTTTCTTTGTGACCGACTATATGGTCGATTTTGGAGAAGCTTCCGTGAGGTGCCAAGAAGAAATTGTATTCTTTTGTTTTGGGGTGAAATGTTCTGTAGATATCAATTAGGTCGATTTGATTCATGACATCTGTGAAGTTCGTTATTTCTCTGTTTGGTTTCTGCATCGTTGATTTGTCCAGTGGTGAGAGTGGTATGTTGAAGTCTCCCACTATTAATGTGTGAGGTTCAATGTGGGATTTGAGCTTCAATAGTGTTTCATTAATGAATGTGGGTGGTCTTACATTTGGGGCATAGATATTTAGTATTGAAATTTCATCTTGGTGGATTTTTCCTTTGATGAGTATGTAGTGTCCTTCCCCATCTCTTTTGAATAATGTTGGTTGAAAGTCCAATTTGTTGTACACTAGAATTGCTACTCCAGCTCTTTTCTTGGGTCTATTTGCTTGGTACATCTTTTTCCAGCACTTTACTTGGAGATAATATCTATCTTTTTTGCTGAGGTGTGTTTCTTGTAAGCAGCAGAATGTGGGATTCTGTTTTTGCATCCATTCTGCTAGCCTGTGTCTTTTTATTGGGGAATTGAGTCCATTAATGTTAGAGATATGAATGATCAGTGATTGTTACTTCCTGCCATCTTGATGTTGGTGGAAATAGTGTGTGAGTGAGCTTCTTTTCTTTTGGTTTTGCTGCAGGCATGCTATTTGCTTCCTGTGCTTTCTTGAGTGTAGTTAACCTCTTTGGGTTGAAGTTTTCCTTCCAACATCTTCTGTAGAGCTGGATTTGTGTATAGATATTGTTTGAATTTAGCTTTGTCATGGAATATCTTGTTTTCTCCATCTATGTTGACTGACAATTTTGCAGGGAATAGTAGTCTGGCCCGGCATTTGTGGGTTTTTTAGGGTCTGCGTGATGTCTGTCCAGGCCCTTCTGGCTTTTAGAGTCTCTGAAGAAAAGTCAGGTGTGATTCTGATAGGTTTGCCATTAAATGTTACTTGACCCTTTTCTCTAGCAGCTTTTAAAATTCTTTCTTTGTTCTGTACATTTAGTGTTTTGATTATTATATGGTGGTGCTGCTGACCACGGTGTAGTGGTCTCAGCAACTGAACCACATTTCAAGAAGTTTTCAGGTGGGGAGCGGATTCGGCGTGACAGACAACACAACTCAAGAGAAGTTTCAGTGTTGCTGCAAAGTTTTACTTTTTCAAAGCAGAATTTATACAGTAAAATCAGGGAGTGTGATCATAGTTACATAGCCAAAAGCATAAACATTTGTTGCTAAGAAATACCTGTTGATCTTGGAAGGAACATTGAGCTTCTTGGTGGCCCGATTGACTGTGGTCAGCGAACCGGACAGTTTCTAACCATTGTGTTTTATTTTGAAACAGACCAGTATTTCAATGTCTTTTTTCTAAATCTCTTTTTACTTCCTCAATTGTTTTTCATAACCATGAACGCTTGTTTGCTTTCTCTTTTACACTAGCAAATATTGGAATGTTTTTGATAGCTTTAACAATATCTCCTAATGTTTCAGCTTTAATCAATGTCTACCAGGGAGGACGTGATCTCCTAAGTCTTTTCATGAAACCTAAGCTATTCTTTTACCATCATCTATCATTTTCATAGGAACACCAGGTACATAGAATTTATTTGTTAATGTTCTCCGTTTTCTTTTGTATCTTGGCTGAGATCCTAACTCTTTTTCCTGTAGAAGATTAAGAGCTTCATGTACTAGCATATTAGAATTGTTATGTATTATTTGTACAAACTGCTGCAAAGGACTATTATCTGCATCTGAATTATTCATAGTTAGTATAATGTTTGGGTTTCCTGAAACATCTAGTCTTTCTTTTTGTGGGGCTGTTGCCATCTGTTCAGGGGTAGACAGCATATTTTAAGTTCCTTTTTCAAGTACTGCACTTCTTGGAAATCTTGTATAAGCTATGAGATAAAGTAAGCATCCAAAAGTGAAACCAAGTCCCCAGAACATCCCCAACCTTTCCAGCTCCCCAGGAGACCTGATGATTCGCCCCGACAAATATCCAGGCTTCCGTCCAGCACCCCTTTTGGCTAATGGGTCATTCTTCACTGCCTGGAAAAGCCCAGAAGAACCCCCCAGCCGTACAACACGCATGTTTGTCACACAGCGGTCGTAGCCTGCACTGCTGGCAAGGCGGGTGTGGCATGGCGGGAAGATTTTCTTTTCTTGTCTAATCTATTCGGAGCTCTGTAAGCTTCTTTTACAGTTATAGTCATCTCTTTTTTTAGATTTGGGTAATTCTCTTCAATGATTTTGTTGAAGATATTTGCTGGTCCATGGAGGTGGGACTCTTCTCTTTCTTCTATTCCTATTTTTCTGAGATTTTGTCTTTTCATTGTGTCCTTGATTTCCTGAAGGTTTTGTGTCAGGAGTTTTTTAGATTTGACATTTTATTTGACAGATGTATCAATTTCTTCAATTTTATCCTCTGAGCCTGAAATTCTTTCTTCCATCTCTTGTATTCTGTTGGTGATGCTAGTGTCTGTAGTTCTGATTCTTTTCTTAAGGTTTTCCAGTTCTATGGATGTCTCTGATTGGATTTTCTTCATTGCTTCAACTTCCCTTTTCAGGTCTTCCATTCCTTTAAGTGCGTTATTCATTTCCATCACCTCCTTTGCAGTACTTTGTTGTTGCTTTCTGAGGTATTTGATTTCCTCCCTTAGGCCTTCTATTAGTAATATAAGCTTAGGATTAAGGTCATTTTCCTTTTTTTCAATTGTGTTCGGCTGTCCAGAGTTGTCTGTAGCATTATTGCTAGGATCTGGAGGCATTCTATTGTTTTCTTTTTTTTTTTTTTTTTTTTTTTTTTTACCATGTTCTTGCGCTGACCTTTCGTCATCAAATTGACCTAAGTGTTGCCTATTTGTGTCTTTTTTTCAGCTAACCTTGGTGCTCAGGAAAACTCCCTGCCCTGTGGGTGGGCTGATCCTGAGATCCTGGTGTTTACCTCCAGATGGAGGGCATGTTCCTGTAATAGACTGACTGGCTCTCGGAGAGGAGGGTGGCTGCTGCTCTCCTCAACTGCTTGTGACCCAGTTGGACCATTATAGAGGGGATTGGAGTGGGGAGAGGGCTAGCCTCTGAGGACCTGGGAGTTGGCAGGTCTCCTCAGAAAGGCAGATAGAGCTTTGTTTGGGTCTGTGTTCTCCTCTCACTAACCCAGTCGTTCTGGCTTCCCAGCTAAGCTGACTGTGCAGGCAGGGATCTCCATCCACAACAGGTGCTGGCCTCAGTGCTCAGTGTGCCTGTTGCTGACTGCCTCAGATGCTTGGGTGCTAGGGTGAGTGACCCACCTGCTCAACTATTTGTGGAGAACACACAGTTGCAGGCTCTGTTTGCCATCAGTCTTGGCTCCTAATTGCTTTGCTGTGGCTGGGTTAGATCTCTGTCTTTCTGCTACAGTGCATACTGTGCCGCCATGTTGGGAACTCCAGAAAAAAAAATCCCACTTACCTTTGCTCTTGAGGTGCGGCTGTTTTTCCCTCTTGGGTGTGCAGGCTGGATATCAGGCAGACAGGCGGGGCCACTGGTCTGTGGCTGGAGCAGTGGGCTGGATCCGCCCCTGGGCTATATCTCCTCTAGCCAGAGCTCCTCTCCAGACCGGTGACGGAGCTGGCTGATCTCAGGGTGGTGTTCCTAGGAACTCAGAATTTTTTTAATTAAATAAAAATAGCACTGGATGATGTATCTCTGGCCACAGATACAGACATATATCACTTCTATCACTTTCCTGCATCATTTAAAACTCTATTTCCAATAAAAATTTATATTTTTTAAAATGTTCTGATTTCCTCTTCAAAAACATAGTCAAAAATCACTGTTTGACCATCATATTTTACTCTGTAGAACCCAGAAATTGAAACATGGTATATACTCACTTATAAGTAGATATTAGCTATAAATAAAGTACAGGATAAGATCCACAGCCCAAAGATGTTAAATAACAAAGACAGTGCAAAGGGGACATTGAATCTCACTGAGAAGAGGAAATAGAATAGATGTCAGGAGCAGATGGAGGGAGGGGACTGATTAAGTGAGGGGTTGGAGATCATGTGAGTGGAGGATGGAGGGAGACAGTACTGGGGAAAGAATTATACAGAGACCCACACCCAAACCTTTGGTGGGGCTTGGAGAATCCTGTGGAAGAAGGGGAGGAAGATTAACGGACCAAGAAAGGTCAAAGACACTATAAGATCATGGAGATGGTTAGATAGTAGAATGTTAAAGTCAGGTACCAAATACATATGGACTGGACATTGGGAATGTATGCTAAGCCATATAACTCTTATAATTGTGGCCTATTTATTTCTGTTGTTTTGTATTGTATTTATAGTTATAAGAAAAAGAACCATTTTTTGGACTGAAAGGGAGAGCTGTTGGGGGAAAAAAGAAATACCTTAAACTAAAAAAATGCAGAAAAAAAAAAAAAAAGAAGGGAAGAGGAGGGGGGGGTTGAGGGGGAGGAGGGTGAAAGGGTGGGACTGGAGGGGGAAGTAGGGAGGGGACTGTAATTGAGATGTAACTTGAAGAAATAAAAAATAAATTATTAAAAAAATAAAAAAAGAAAAACCTACAGAATCAACTAATCTGATTAATTGGGTCACACAGAGACTGAATCGCCCATCAGAGAACATGCTTGGAATGGACTTTGGCCCTCTGCACATATGTAACAGTTGTGCAGCTGGGTCTTCATGTGAGACTCCTAACAGCAGGAGTCTCTATCTCTTTTGCCATTCCTTTTCTCTAACTGGGATGTCTTGTCTAGACTAGCCTCAGTAGAAGGAGATGTGCTCATTCTACTGCAACTTGATATGCCAAGGCAGTTGTATACACATAGGAGGCCTTTCCTTTACGAGGTAAAAGAAGAGGGGTAGAAGGGGTAAGGGAAGAAGATAAGGAGGACTAGGAGGAGAAGATATGATGCAGATGTAAAGTAAATATATTAATTAAAAAATTTTAAAAACCCATTTCCATATGATTCAAGGAATATGTTATTAATGTCACTTTATATTTGTGAAATGAGGCTTAAAGTACTATATGTACTTTAAAATCCATATTTAACCTCAAATCTGCCCTTTAACACTCTGGGGTCTACTTTACTTTTAGATCTGATAGAATTCTCTCATCTCCCAGAAAAGTTGTGCTGAAAATTGTGGTTCTGTCTCTGACAACACTCAGTTTCTCCCATAGAGTTCTTGCATTTCTAGGCTGGATTTGAGGTGAAATCACTACTCTGTGTGTAGTAACAGCCATTTGATTGAATCTCGTTTAGTACAAGTAATTCACAGTGGCTTTGTCGCCCTATTTTGAAGCATGCTTTCATAAATTGTGACTTCAATATTTTCTAGTCTGAGACTATTGGAGATGGTAAAGTTTTCTATATATGTGTAATTATGGTAAATTATTATTACAAATTGTGCCCACTTTGAACTGTAGCTTTAACATTAATAATAAACCTATAACCTATTTTCAGAAAACACTTATCTATCATTATTTTCAGAGCTGTTTTTTCCCTTTCAGTTTTGCTGTATCGTGGGTCCTATTTTATTTCCCATCTCTTAATAGACCATGACAAACAATGGCAAACAAAACAATGTTCCATACCCATCAAGTTAAAAAAAAGTTAGTTCCCCTTAATAATTGTGCTGTCCTAGATACATATAATGAAGAAAAATTCACAGTTATATACTACTTTTTTAGTTTAATAATTCATTTGTATTTCAAAATCATTAGTATCTAATCATCACAGATAGATTATTTTTTCGCTGTCACTTTATGAATTGATGAATTTATAACAGTTCAAGTTGTCACTTGTTATATTTTAAAAAATAAATTATCACAGATGGAACAAAGGAAAGAAATACTGAAACGGTCATGATTGTAAGCATCTTAGCAGACAGAGGGCTAGTCAGGGATGGGAACAAATCTCGTGATTATTAACCTAGAAGATGAACAGATTAACTTACAACTTTTCAGGGGACTCTGGATGAATTATCTGGCAGTAAATACTCAAAATAGCAGCAAACATTGACTGAAGACTTCTTTTCTTTTGTTCCAGACACATACATTTTGCATTTTTTTATTTTTAAAAAATAGTTTATTTATCTGTATTTTATATACATTGGTGTTTTGTAACAGTGAATTTTTATTTATCACACATATATTTATCAATATTTAACAATTAACTAACAATTGTCTATAAAATTCCTAAATCCTAAACCCAAACCCTAACTCTGAAACCTAACACCTAAAACTTCTTAGTATCTATAATACAAACATTTAACATTAACTTAAGGTTTCTCCAAAGGATATTTTTCTCTGAGCATGGGCCCTGATGGATGGCTGGTCTTCATGCAATTTTTCAGTTTTGTTTTTAATAATTTATTTTGGGTAGACAAGTCCTTCATAATTCCTGCTTTACAATCAATGTCTGTCAGAGAAATGGGGTCAAACGGCTGAAGATTGATGCTATAATGTATGGAGAGAAAATGGGAACTGTCCAGGCAGCCACTGGTATGTCAGTTCTAAATTTTGGAAGCTGTTGGCCCTGCACTTCCTGTAAAACCAGATTTATTTATCCCTCTCAGGTCTCTGAGGTGGTTGAAGAACAGATAGCTAGAGTCTCATAGTTAAATTTTGAGTTGTTTAGGAATCAAGAGGGTGTTCTGGATCTAAGAAGATGTTTTTAAAATTGTGATGCAAGTTAGTATGAAAGCTGAGTTAGATTTAAAACTTTAAACTCATGGAGATGGTTAGATAGTAGAATGTTAAAGTCAGGTGCCAAATACATATGGACTGGACATTGGGAATGTATGTAAGCCATATAACTCTCATAATTGTTCCCTATTTATTTCTGTTGTTTTGTATTGTATTTATTGTTATAAGAGAAAGAACCATTTGTTGGACTGAAAGGGGGAGCTGTTTGGGGGAAAACATATACCTTAAACTTAAAAAAAAGGGAACAGGATGGGGGGTTGATGGGGAAAAGGGTGGGAGTGTGGGACTGGAGGGGTGAGTAGGGAGGGGATTATGAATGAGATGTAACATTTTGCATTTTTGGTTGTGGTTTTCTGAAAAGTGAAAATCTAGGAATTATTAGTATGTTTCTATTTTTCCTTCTTCACTCTTGACTGGAAGTAATATTGCATGAAATTATTTAAACAAAATATGCAGTATGTTAATAGGATTCCATAACTAAATTAACAAAAGAGTTCTTGGGAAGTACAAATAACTCTTACTTGGACGTTAAAACTATTTAAAAAACTCCAGTTTTTATAACTCAATGCTGTCCTTTTGTGTAGACATAAGTAATTATGGGCACCATTTGTTCAAAAATTAATTGAACTATTTCCAGTATTCATATTATAAGTAATTGGTCAGTCGTGTTAATCCTTAACATGCCATTCTAAATGGTCACACTGAGACATCAGATGGATTTTAAAAGGCTTTACCTTGGATTGTGCAATCTTATTCTATCTAAGCTAGCTTTTAATACTATTCCCCAAATAAAATCCCAACATATACATATGTCCCATTGGGCTGTTATTCTCCAGAGTATGTCAATGTTCCAGGTCATGTGGAGATATGATTCTTTTATCTAACCCATGGCATGTCTCCCTTCTTCCTCCTCATCTTCTTCCCATCAACATATCTGCTCCTCAAGAGCCTGCAAACCTTTTACCCACCTACTTCTCTCTCTGCACAAACATAGGCCTCAGCATTTTATTAAAGCCAACCAGAGACAATGGTTAGTAAGCAAAGTAACAGCATCACTTGGTGTGTCTTGCACAGTAAACTGGTCTCTGAGAGCAACTAATTAACATTTAGAATACATAACAGATCATCCCAACACTTTTGAGTATGGACAATGTAAGAGAATTGTTTGCTATCTAGCTACAAGTTTTTATACAATTATTAAAATTCTTCTTACTCATTTCTATTTACTTTCAGGCCAATGTAAATAAATAAAAATCTGTGTGTGAGACTTCTCTGCAAAGATTTGGTGTGTGATGTTTATGTTTACTTGAAAGTTTTTCTTATAATAAAGTGTATCACTATTTTTATTAGGTATTAGTGCAAGCAAAGGATTATGACAACTTCCCTGAACAAACAGTATATAAATAAACATGAAGTACAAGCGCCTGGGTTCAACTAAAAGCTACACACAGTAACTAAATAAGTATATACATAAATAAAAAATAAGAGGAAATAAATTTTCAACATAAAGAAATATATATGTAGATATAACCATTTGAGCATATATATGCAAATATGTATCCCTATAAATATTTTTTTCATTTCTTTTATTTAATGTTTATTTATTACTTCAGGTTACATCTCCATCACAGTGCCCTCTTTCCACTCCTTCCAGTCCTGCCCTCCCACCCTCTACCCTCTATCCCTTCCATCCCACTCCTCTGGAGTGGAGTGTCCCTACATAACAGTCCCCCACCCCAGTTCAGCAATCATATGAGGGACAAGAGCCTCCTCATACATTCTGGGCCTACAAGGCAGCACCACTAGGGCAAAGTGTCTCATTGACAGGTAACAAAGTCTATGTTCCTGTTCTCTTTGTTTCCTTGGTTGTAGTATAGTTGTCCTGTACTATATGAGTAAAATCTGATTATAAGTGAGTAGATGAACGCTGGAACTCTGGGGCTTACTGCATAACTTACATGTAGCTCCACGGGTTTTAGAGTATCTTCTTAAAGCACTGCAAATGCTCTCTGCCTCTGAGGAGTAGTCTTTGCCCTTTCCAAGCAGTTTATCTGTCTCTGTTCTTTCTAAGTACCTCTGTTTCTTCCAGGTAGCTTGTCCATTCTGAACTTCTCCTAGGACACTTATCTTGTTTAAGATATCTCTCAGTAGTCTTTACAACTATTTTTAGGGAAAGACTGGGCTCGTTAATTTGGTCAGTTTAAAGGGCTTCCTGATGTCGTGAGTTGTTCATTTTCTGAGTTTAATGAGATTCTCAACAGGATAAAATACTTATTTCTCCTTAGAGCATTCTGTCGTTTCACCTCCCCTTTGCATCCTGTTGTTTCACTTCCTCTTTGTAACCTCTTTATAACAAGCTTTCCTCCAAGATGGACAGTTTTATCTTGGAGAAAATTCCTACCCAACAGTAAGTAAACTTCTAAGACTGTGAATGTCCATCTCTGAGGACTAGGATGCACATGTACCTGAAGTATCTCCCTTGTGTGAAGTATTTTCATCTACTTTAATTCTCAAGAAGAACATGAAGCATATCTACAAACTATCTGCTTGGTTTATGTACAGACCACTCAAAAATTCCCAAGGACAATGGAGAATTTATACTTTAAAGTTGCTTGACTAAATGACCTCATAAACTTTTTTTTTCCATATAAACAGGAGTTAGCTCCAAATGGTAAATTCCAATCATCTTTTCACATGGTAGACATGCTGATGACTATGAAATTGGCAGTTTATTCCTGCGTGGCTCCACAGGACATCTCATTATACAAGCTTCAGGAGAGAAATTTAGACTTATTAAAAGAGCAAAAAAAGACTACATTTTGCACAAGTACAGTACCTCTAGTTTGAAAAATACAAAACAGGAAATTCAAATAACAAGGAAACAACCTCTATTAGTAACTTTATCACTGCAAAGAAATGCCTGCCACAGGCTCTTCAGCAAAAGCAAATTTTTATTTTAACTTACAATGCCATGCTGGAGAAATCACGAAAACATTTATGATGTCAAGAAGAGCTCTTGTTCTTGCTGGTAAGAGCATGATGTAACTTGCTCACATTTCTACGACCCACAGGGAAGCTGGGGGAGACTTTAGAATAAGAGCATGCTGCAACCCATGAGGCCTTAGTCCCAGCTATCCTCTCACTCTGCTTTCTAATGGCTTCACAACCTCCCTCCAATGAAACCAGCTGGGGATTAAGTGTTCAAACACATGAGACTGTGTATAACATTTCACATTCGGTCTGTCTTGAAAACCTTAAATACACTCACAAAAATATTACTAAGACAATATTGAACAAAGGAGAATAGCCCATGAGCCAAATCTTAGGTGAATAAATACATACATCATGAGATGCCTTTTGAGCTTATTTTTGCATGGAATATTATCCAGGTTCTAATATACAAAAACCTCATGCAATATACATTTCTTTCATTATATCTTTTTATCTTTAGTATTTTGTTCTTTTCTTTCATGTGGGAGTGAGTATGTGTATGTGTGTGTGTTTATGTGTGCTCACACACACCTGTGAGATGAATGCTTTGTGTGTACAGGTGGTTGTCAATGTAGAAGAGAAAGTTTGATCCATTGGAACTGGACAGGTGGTTGTAGGCCACTTGATGTGGGTGCTGGGAACTGATCGCTTGTCTCCATGAAAATCAACAAACACTCACAACTGCTGAGCCATCTCTCTAGCCCCTTTCCATGTTCCTTAGCCTTACTTATTGCTAAATTCTATATTGGTATCATTAAAATACAACACAACATTTTTGGTAATACAGTGATTACAATCAGCTTTGCTACATTTAAAATACAGTGGATACTTAGCCTCATATTTTATAGAACATACTGAGTACATCAAAACTTTTGCGATTTTAGGAGTAGCAAATGCAGTGTGGAATCAATTTTCTGATCCATGCTTCACCCATTTTTTTAAAAAGTTGCCTTATAATGTTTAGCACAGAGAAGCTTAACAAAATAGCCAGTGAGAAGAGTTCCAAGGGCCCTTTTGCAACATTTTCAATCTACATGATTATTGTCTATGTGGCACTTTAACAAAGAAACCTTCTTTGATAGCATACTTACTTATCCTTGCCTTGGCATCATGGTTAGTCTGCTCATCAGCTCCACTCCACTATTACATTCTATAATTATTATGAGTTGAAAATAATTCTGTTAGTGGCACCCATATTTCCTCATATATTTGATTCATTATAATAAAATAAGTTTGTATAATGTTTTCATGCATGTAATCTATTTAAAACAATTGCTTAGTATCTGTATGCCTTATAATTACTTAAATGATGTGTATCTTTTATAGTCTATTAACTTCACACTACATTATTTTTCAAAATGTCATTTGCTACATATAAACTTAGTTTATTCATCCTGACAAATATGTTATATTCTATACTTATATTCAATGAGAAAACATGTTTGGCTATTGATTAGTTTCTCTTATTTTGACACTTGAAAAGTAGAAAGTTACAACAAACATCTTTTCTATTTCCCACCTATGATGTCTGGTTATAAGCATGATTAAAAGTTTCAGAAAATAATATATTATTATGGACACTTATCTAAATATTCATATTAAAAATTATCACATAAATCTCCTAATCTATTACCAACATATAAGATGATTTTTCACTATATTCTAAATAGCATAATTGTTCTTGTCAGTTACTTAAACATTTCAACTTAACATATGTGAAATATATATTACAATGGTTTTAATGTTTATTCTCTTAATTTTCAATGAGTATTGAAAATATATTTTATTGGAATAATTGCAACATAGTTAAGATGTGTCCACATAAATATATATGCAGTGCAATGTATAATTGTTGCACTATTTTAGGGGCCACATTCTTGAATAAAAACTTATTTTCCTCTCACAGTAGCCATCAGTTGTTAATACCTTCTCAGCTATAGGTAGGACTTCATGAGACCCTCTCCCACCAATACTATGACTTGGCTCATTTGATCTTGTGTATGCAGTCACAGACACTGTGAGTTCATTCATGGAATGGGCTTGCCATGTCCAACAGTGTTTTGCTATAGATGATATCCATCTAATCTTACTCTTACAGTCTTTTTACCCTCTATTCCACAGTGATCTGTGGGTTGTAGGAGGAAGGGGTGTGTTATAAATAACCTAGCTAGATCATGCTGCAGTCTCTTATTTTCAGCATGCTGACCAGTTATGAGACTACATATTAATCATCATTTATGGCAAATATTACTCATCATTTATGGCAAAAGAAGCTTCTCAGGTGAGGTGTTGAGAGATGCACTGAATTATGGATGTAAACTTCCTAAAATATATACACATATAACTGTATATACATGTATTGAAAGAATTTAAATGGAAGCAAAAAGTCAATTGAAAGATAAGGGTTATGTCTTGTGTTTTTTGATCAGGAAGTTCATAAAGACATCCTCAAACATTACAGAGTATTTTATTGCCCTTCATTATGCTCTAGAACTCCATGGTAACATCCTGGTGCTGTGCACACCACTTACCTGAGTTAAAGGACATGGAGAAATAAAAGTGCTACTACAGACTTGAAAGCCTCATCTGTATGGGCTAGCTTTCATAATGCTGGAAGGTTCTATATATGATCCTAGGGTAAATATTCAATAGTCCTATATGTCTATGAATCATCTGATATACGATTAATAACTGATCCAAAAAGTCATGCCTGCTCATCCAAAAGTGGCACAAGTGTTATGTAAATAACCAAAAACTTCTGATTGTCCTAAATGTTCAGCAAAGAATATGAAATTCACAAGTGGTACTGCTCAGCTGAACACAACCTCAAGATTGACTAGTAAATGTTCCTGAGGAAAGAACATAATACTGTTACTCTGTTAAGGAAAATAATATTAATTGCTTCCTATATTTCTATCTTTATAAAAATAAATTAGTTAATGTCAGTGATTATTTTGATATGTCTCATTGGTAGTGTGTAAAATTTTCTAAGTGAAGTCTTTGGTGTGGCACAGTAGTCCCTGTTTTTTATCCTAGCACTTGGAAGGAAGGAGCGTCTAGGCCAGCTGGGGATACCTAGTGAGACCCTCCCCCCCCAAAAAAAAAGGAAAGAAAGATCCCTCTCCTCTTTCTCTTCCTTACACAAACCCCACAAAATCAAACTATCAAACATTTATGGCAAATATTAACAGCATTATGGCAAAAATTAATGAAACTATGGTATTTTATGCTACTCTGTATATTAATAAACATTTTATAAATATATTTTGAAATTGACATTTGAACTATATTTGCAATTGATGTTACACATTACTAATGTATGAAACCAAGATATTTTTATATTAAGTATAAGTCTTCAATATAAGTTTTCAAATGTTCTTGAACTTAGGTAGTCTAAAGCACAGGAATAAGTATAATAGTCCACACCCAAAATGTAGAAATTCCTTTTGTTTGAAGGATATATCCTATCATTTAACATTTTCCTTAAAATTCACTAGTTGGACTATTTACAGAAAGACATTTCCATTATTTTTTGGATTATCTAGCTCTCTGGTTTTAAATTTAAAGTTTAAAAGAAATATTTGATTTTAATAACTGTTACGTGTAGTGCTCCATTGAGTCCGGCTGTAGCACATAGAACTACTTTTCCATAAGGTGATTTCCAGTAAATCCCTGCATGTAAAAGAAAGATAAACACACATCACTGAGTTTGTTATTGCAATTAAATTATTGGATTTTTACATTTGAATATGTTTTGAGTATTGAAAAACATGAAGAGACAGTTTTCTCATGTTGGTCATGGACACTTTTTTGACACTTAATAACAAGAAATAAGCTTGCATTATTTCTATATGTCTAAGAATATAAAAATACTACATTGTTAATATAGGGAAGACAAATTCAGAAAATCACATCTGCTAATAACCTCAAACTCTTCCACAGAATTTCTAAGTGAAGACTAAATTTTCATTAACTATACTCTAATTTTGATTTTTTTTCCCATTAAAATGCTTGCTCTCTACACAGCTTTTAAACATCACTTAATTTTTTGAATAAATACTAATATTTTTTTCTACTACTATCTCCTTTCTTGTCACTCTTCATGGACACAAGCAAACAAGAAGTTCATGTGCTGTGAAAGAAGAATCCTTATTCTAAATATATCTTACCATAGAGTGAGACCATGAATTCAGATTTCTGTAATAGATATCATTAATTTATCTAAAATTTCATCTTAAACTTATTGAGAAAATGTTTCATTTGATAAGGCACTACAATATACAGACAACTTGTTGGGCTCAGAGTATTGTTTTCATTAATTTATTTATTTATTCACTTTACATCCCAATCACAGTCCTTTCCCACCTTTCCTCTCAGTCTTACCTTCCTACCCTCTGCCTCAATTCTACTCTCCCTTTCTTCTCAGATAAGGGACCCCTACACCAATCCACCTTAGCACTTCTTATTGCATCAGAACTAACTGCATCCTCCCACTGAAGCCAGACATTGTAGACCAGCTAGGGAAAAGTTATCTAACAGTAGACAACAGAGTCCATGTCAGGGACAGCCCCCACTCCAATTGTTAGGGAGTCCACATAAAAACCAAGCTTCCCTTCAGCTCCATAAGTATAGGTGTCTTGGGTCCAGTTCTTGCACGTTCTTTGGTTGGTGGTTCAAGCTCTGTGAGTTCCCATGGGCCTAGATTAGTTGCCTCTGTCAGTCTTCTTGTAATTCCCTTCCATTGACTCTATCTTTTCCCCCAACTCTTCCACAAGACTCCTAGGTCTTTATCTTATGTTTGGCTGTGAGTCTTAGCGTATGTTTCTGAATATGGAGCAGAGATTGAGGGAATGTCCAACCAATGTCTGGTCTAACTTGAGACCTACACCATGGGTGAGAACTAATCCCTGAAAATATTACTCATACTCTAATATGCTTGCAGACAGGAGCATAGTAAAACTCTTCTCTGAGAGGCTCCATCCAGCAAAAGATCAAAACAAATGCAGAGACCCACAGTCAGAGTAATTCTTTTTAGTATGTTTATCTATTACTTCAGGTTACATCTCCATCATAGTACCCTCTTTCCACCCAAGCCATTCCTGCCCTCCCACCTTCTACCTCCTATCCCTTCCAACCCACTCCTCCTGAGTGGAGTGTCCCTACATATTAGTCTCCCGCCCCAGTTCATCAGTCATATGAGGGCCAAGAGTCTCCTCATAAACTGGGGGCCTACAAGGCAGCACCACTAGGGTAATGTGTCTCATTGATAGGCAACAAAGTCTTTATGTTCCTGTTCCCTTTTGGTGCATTGGCTGTAGCATAGTTATGCTATACTATAAGGCTAAAATCTGATTATAAGTTAATAGATGCCATGTGCATCCTTCTGAGCCTGGGTTAGCTCACTCAGGATGAGCTTCTCTACTTTCATCAATTTGGCTGCAAATTACATGATTTCGTTCTTTCTGATGGCTGAGTAGTATTTCATTGTGTAGATGTACCACAGTTTTTTATCCATTCCTCCGTTTAGGAATATCTGGGTTGTTTCCAGTTTCTAGCTTTTACAAATAAGGCTGCTATGAACATATGAGGAAATGTCCTTGTGGTTTGGTGAGAAATCTTTTGGATGTATATGCAGAAGTGGTATGGCTAGGTCTTGAGGTGGCAGAAAGCAGGAAATCATCAAAATTAGGGATGAAATAAACAACTTCGAAACAAAAAGAACAATTCAAAGAGTCAATGAAAGCAAGAGTTAGTTCTTTGAGAAAATTAAAAAAAAAATTAGACAAACCCTTAGCCAAATTAACCAAAAGATAGAGGGGAAAAAATCCAAATCAACAAAATCAGAAATGAAACAGGAGAAATAAAAACAGACATCAAGGAAATCCAGAGAATCTTTAGATACTACTTTAAAAATCTGCACTCCACCAAAAGGAGATAATTTGCCCTAGGACTGCCATCATGTTGGCCCCCAGTGCAAGGGGAAGCTCTTAGCCCACATATGACTGTTGGCCTGAGAGGGACTGATATGTAAGGACACTCCATATCAGAGGAGTGGTAAGGGTGGGAGAGGAAAAAGAGGGTGGGAGGGTGCAACTGGAGGGGTGGAATGAGACCACTGTGATGGAAATGTAACTCGAACCAATAAATAAACAAAACCAATAACAAAAAAAGAAAAAACCCAACAACAACAAAAAGAAAGAAAGAAAGAAAATTAGGTAACACAATGGACTGTAGTGTATATTTCCCAAATGACATAATCAGTATATCTGTATATTCTTGGAATATTACCCTAGTCATTTACTGTAATTGTTACTTGAGAAGAAATCAGAGTAATATTCTGTTCTCTATTACTATGACAAAATACCCGATAATGAATTAATGATTACAAATGATTTCTTTTTTTAAGTCATATTTAAAGAGATTTCAGTCCAAGGTCACTTTTTCTTTGGGCCTACAATAGCCTGGTACATCGTTATGGAAGTGTATAATATAGTAAAGAAATTCTATTTAAGATATGGTTGCTGGAAAGGAAAAAAGAATAATATGCTACTGATGTCAATATCTTTTTCAAAGGCATGCTTTTATATTTAACTTCTTTACACTAGCCTTCACTTAATAAAGATATTATCACTTTTCCATAGTATCATGTACTGGATGCCAAACCTTCAACACATGGATCCTTGCAGACATTCAAGGTAAACTCTGATGCAGAATCATCTTTGTTTCCGTCATTATTTCAGTTTCCTGAAAATGTATGCATGAGTGTATATGTGTACATATTCATGTATATAGTAATTTATAGAAACCATGAAAGGATGATTTCTGCAACAGCAGTGCTACATATATGTAGGTATATGAGAGCAGAATTTTTAAAATTGACTTTAGACTGCTCTTCTCTAAATGATGAACTAACCTGATGGAAATACTACATATAAAGCTGAAAGTGATGGCACATGCTTTCAAGCCCAACATTATGGAGACAGAGGAAAGCAGATCTCTGTTGACTTGAGATTCTATTATACTCTACATACTGATTTTCAGGCCTGTCTATCAATGTATTTTGAGAATATGTGATTGAGATGAAATTATGACAAAATATTTTCTGTTTAAATTTATCTATGTATAATAATATTATTGAAAAGAGAAGAAAAAAATTTTATTTCTCACATCATTGTTTCTGTTGGGAAGAGACAGACTTCAGAAAGAATTATGGAGTTTAAATTAGACATATTAAAACATTAAGCTATTTACCATATTTCTCACAACTAATATAGGACAACATTGGTAACAAAGTATATGCCTTCCATAGAAAACTCTATTTTTCTTTATCATTATGTTAGTGTCACCTTCTGTCTAATTTCTTCCTTTCTCTCTTCCTTTCCATTTCCTTCCTCTCTTCATCCAGACATATTTTTATTCTCCAATTCAGACAACTCATATATAACAAGAACCACATTACTTGAAAAGTGAAAACTAACTTTGTTTTCAAATTTAACCAAATTGATATTTTCTCTTTTAATGATTGGTTATTCTCTTGTAGGGCACTCTGAGGAGACATTGAGGAAATTCAGAATTAATTCAAGGATTCATATTAGTGCTTTAACAGATACTAAAATGTATAAAGAAATAATTTTATTTTTATTATATTCATAAACATTTCTCAGAAAACTGGCTTTGATTTAATTATTAAAAGAATAAGCATAGATGATAAACACCTTCAGAAAGGTTGCTGGATACAAAATTAATTCAAAAAAATCAGAATCCCTTTTTTATACAAAAAACAAATGGGCTGAGAAAGAAATAAGGGAAACAACCCCCATCACAATAGCCACAAACAATATAAAATACCTGGGGGTAACTCTAACCAAGCAAGTAAAGGACTTGTACAACAAGAACTTCAAGCCCTTGAAGAAAGAAATTGAAGAGGCCTTTAGAATATGGAAAGATCTCCCATGCTCATGGATAGGTAGGATCAACATAATAAAAATGGCTATTCTACCAAAATAAATATATAGATTCAATGCAATTCCTATCAAAATACCAACACAATTCTTTACAGACTTGGAAAGAGCTATTCTCAATTTCATATGGAACAACAAAAAGCCCAGAATAGATAAATCAATCCTGTACAATAAAAAAACATCTGGAGGTATCACCACCCCAGATTTCAAGCTGCACTAAGGAGCAATAGTAGTAAAAACAGCATGGTATTGCTATAGAAACAGACCAGTAGATCAATGGAATCGAATTGAAGACCCAGAAATAGACCCACACAATTATGGCCACCTAATTTTTGACAAAGAAGCCAAAATGGCACAATGGAAGAAGGACAGCATCTTCAACAAATGGTTTCTGGTCCAACTGGATGTCCACTTGTAAAAGAATGAAATTAGACCCATACTTATCACCTTGTACAAAACGTAAGTCCAAATGAATCAAAGACCTTAAGATAAGGCTGGTCAAACTAAATCTACTACAAGAAAAGGTGGGAAAAACCCTTGAACTCATTGGCACAGGTGACAACTTCCTGAACAAAACACCAACAGCTCAGGACCTGAGATTAACAATCAATAAATGGGATCTCATTAAAGTGAAAAAACTTCTGAAAGGCAAAAGAGACTGTCATTCGAACAAAATGGCAGCCTAAAGACTGGGAGAAATTCTTCACCAACCCCACATCTGACAGAGGGTTAATATCCAAAATCTACAAAGAACTCAAGAAATTAAATGCCAAGAAACCAAATAATCCAATAAAAAAATGGGGGACGGAGCTAAATAGAGAATTCACAAAGGAGGAATTCCTAATGGCTGAGAGACACTGAAAGTAATGCTCACCATCCTTAATCATCAGAGAAATGCAACTCAAGACGACTCTGAGATTCCATCTCACACCTGTCAGAATGGCTAAGATCAAAATCTCAAATGACAGCACATGCTGGTTAGGGTTTGGAGAAAGGGGAACCCTCCTCCACTGCTGGTGGGAGTGTAGGCTTGTGCAAACACTATGGAGATCAGTCTGGACATATCTTAGAAAACTTGGAATAGCTTTGCCTCAGGACTGAGCCATACCACTTCTGGGTATACACCCAAATGACTCCTCACTGAATAATAAGGAAGTTTCCTCATCTATGTTCATAGCAGCCTTATTTGTAATAGCTAGAAACTGGAAACAACCCAGATGTCTCTCAACCAAAGAATGGGTTAAAAAACTGTGGTACATCTACACAATGGAATGTTATTTAGCTATCACGAACAATGAAATTATGCAATTTGCAGCCAAATGGACGGAACTAGAGAAGTTCATCCTGAGTGAGCTAACCCAGACTCAGAAGGATGCATATAACATCTATTCACTTGTAGTAGGATTTTAGCTCTATAGTAGAGGATATTGATACTAAAACCAACACACCAAAAGGAACATGGGCTTAGACTTTTTATTTTTATTTTTATTTTTTTTCATTTTTTATTATTTTTTATCTGTTTTTCTGCTTATTCGTTTGTTTTTTATTTCTCTCTCCCTGGCAATGAGACAGTTTTCACTGGTGGTACTGCCTCATAGACCCCCAATGTATGAGGAGGCTCTTGGCCCTCATACGACCACTGAACTGAGGTGAGGGACTATTATATAGGGACACTCCACTCCAGAGAAATGGGATGGAAGGGTTAGGGGGTAAAGAAGAAAAATGAAATGTGAAGTTTTGACCTTTTGCTACTAATTGTCATAAACTGTTTATGATAATGAAGAAATGCAAACTAATAGTCATGCAAGCCTGTCATTGTGTTAGGTACTATGACAGTCTATTATAGTTATTTTCTAAGCTAATCAGAAATAAAGTTGCTAAGTGGCAAGCAACATCTGCTTATCCTAATATAAGAGATAGATAGGGCCTCTTCCAAAACCTCAAGAGATCTGCAGAATATGACATTCAAATATGCTTTCTTAACTTTAGATTTTTTTATATCGAGACATATCAATTCCTGACAGCATCCCCTATTCTATTGTAAGTAGAAGATGAGCATTGAAGAATCTCCAGTGAGGATGATTGGATTAGTCGCAAGCCTATCTCTTGGCAGGAAAAGCCCCTTGCTCCAACTGTAGACAGAATGCTGTCCAAAAAGGACAAAACTTGGAAGCAGGTAAGTCGACAGCCTAGCTCTGCCAAGACAGGGTAGGCAAGTCCTTCATATCCCCTGCTCTGCTCAATGTCTGTCAGAGAGATGGAGCCAAATGACTGAAGAACAATGCTGTAATGTATAGAGAGAAAATGGGAACTGTCTAGGCAGCCACTGGTATGTCATTTCTTAGTTTTGGAAGCTGCAGACTCTGTACTTCCTATAAAATCAGATACATTTATCCCTCTCAGGTCTCTGAGGTGGTTGAAGAATAGATAGCTAGAGTCTCATAATTAAATTTTGAGTTATTTAGGAATCAAGAGAATGCTATGGATCTCAGAAGATGTTTTTAATTATTTTTTTGCAAGTTAGTATGAAAGTGGAGTTAGATATAGAGCTTTAAACTCATGGAGATGGTTAGATAGTAGTTAATAATTACCAGTTAATCGATAGTTATTTGCTTCCTACACTATATTATTAGTGAAGACACTATATAACTGTACAAAAATTGAATGCACAAACTTTGTATATCTTAATTGAGAGTATTTAAATACAAAGGAATAGAATTTGGTTTGGATAGCCTAAAATAAAAGGTAAACTAGAAATCTCATATTATCCAAGGAACTCAAATTCAGGAATTAAGAAATCATTAGAAGAAGAGATGGATCTTAGAAATTAGGAAATAAAAAAGAAATTTTGTTCTCTCAATATTTTCATATTCTCTCTCTCACTCTCTCTCCACCCTCTCTCTCCCCCTCTCTCTATGTTCTCTCATACACATCACTAGACCTCCATATGTCACAGTAGCCTGTAACACAAATTTTTTCTTGCTGGATCTTCCTTGTTAAACTGAAATTTAATTTCAATTGTATTTATTAATATAAACTGTAAGATTAGAACGGCAGAGCACCTATTGGACTGGGGGGAGGATGGCAGGCCTGACCCACATTAACTGGCATCCTGACTTGTCCTGGGGAAAAAAAAACATGGACCATTGGTGGGCTTCACCACCTGCAACTTAAACTCTGGTAATTAATATCTTCATAAATAACTATGTTATTATATTAGGCCAGCATAATAGCCAGTGGCCTGGTGTGTGGTTGGCGGGCCTGACTTGCCTTAGAATCCTGTATGCCTGCAGGGATGGCTTGTGGTCTGGCAGTGAAGCTGGTGGGGTAGCTGCAGGATACTTATTAATAACAATAAACTATTATTAGACCAACGGAATTGCTGACATCCTGAAGGAACAGCCATCAAACAACAGGAGGCCAATGGGTTTGGATAGGATTGACTGGCAGCCTATAGGCTGCTGCAGCCCTTTCCCCAATAATTAAATACACCAAGAACTTTTAATGTTTCAATTCTTAACTCTTAGCCTGGCAGACTCTCAACTAATTAATCTAGTTAATCCAGACCGCTTAATCCCAAAGAGCAATGTGGCCTGCTGTTACTTTCCAGAGCTCTCACACACGTCTGTCTGCTTCTGTGTCTCCTGGTAGAGAGATTCCTCTGTGTAAAACAGGGTTCCTCTTCCTGTCTCAGGAAGTCCCACCTTCCTATACTCTTTCTGCCCAGCTAATTGGCCATCAGAGACTTTTATTAAACAATCAAGAGAATTCCTCAGAAGGGGCAGTAACTAGATCTCAGCATTGAAATCAGCCCTTTAGAACTAAAGTATTAGACTTTCCTCCAACATCCTTGTTGCAAAAACTACATGATTACACAACCATAGTATATATCATATCATATATATCATATATATCATATATAACAACAGAAGAAACTCTGTTGTTAGCATACACACACACACACAGACACACACACACACACACACACACACACACACACACATGCTCATGTCCTCTGCAAAGCTATCATTTCCTGAACATAGTAGTCAAATTTGTGTAAAAGAATTAATGAAACAGTTCTCTAAGAATCACCTTGTCACCACATTCAGAAGATTTTCTTTCTGTTCCTTGAATGGCCTGGCTATGATTACTTATGATGGCATCTGAATTGTTTTATTTTTGTAAGTTAGACTTTTTTTCTGGAATGGAACCTGCTGAAGTCAACAGGAGCTTCTAATTTTTAAATTTACAGGTGTGCCTTTGCATAGAAAATATGTTCTGTTGTCTTTACAAGTTAAAAAAAAGTAGAATAGGATTATGAAATTTCCAAATCTATTGTGATAATTCAGTATTTCATGCCCACAATGGGAAGTAATTTGCTAACTGTAGATATTCTAATATTATCTTTCAGATTTCCTGGGAAAATTACAAAGAAAAATTTGGGTAAGTACTCAGTATGTTTCTTCTTTTTTTTTTTTTTTTGCAGCACTTTCTGTATTCCATAATGATCACATTGTGCCCAGTTTTTACTCATTTAAATAAAAAGAAATCTAAATTTTTCAAGTTACAGCTTAAGTGCATAAGAACTGCACACAATGGATACATGTCTGGCCAGTTATACACTTCCACCTTTCTGTATTTTCAGCCTATAAATCAGAATGTGGGCTTGGTCCTTAGTGTTCACCTAATACCTAAAGACTTCTCTGATATTTGAGCTTTTATCAGGTATTGGATTGATTTTCCATTTTTGAACACCTCTTTTCTTCAAATTGAAACTATCGCATTCAGTACTGATTTGTATCCATTACCTTTCATATCAAGGATTGGGCACCTTCACAGTTAACAAGGCATCAGAAGCAAACACACAGTTCAATACATAGGAAATAAGAAGAAGAACAGAAGTGTAGAGAGCTGCGATGTGCCGCGCCCTAAAGATGACGCCAGTCTCCGCCTTCCACCAGCCCGACGGTGAGCGCTCTCGGTGATAAACAAGTTCATATTTGGCAAAGACCGCTGATCTGGCTTGCTTCCACATACATGGGCCTCTAAGATAGCACCACTTGGCTTTACTTGACTGGCTGTTCA
>CAJQZJ010032981.1:2484130-2502631 GCA_907164525.1 Lophiomys imhausi | reverse complement strand
AGCTTTTGTGAGTTGCGTCATCCTTGCTGGTCGAGGGGGACGCGACACAGAAGAAAACCTGTTGTTAGTCTAGGTGTCCTTTTTTGATTTAAGGTCCTTAGTTGCCTGAGTCAGGGATAATTTGACTGCAAGTAGCTGACACCCACTAAGAGAAATGCAATGGAAGGGAATTTATTATGTAAAGATGAGATAGTTTTGAGGAAAACAAATGGGTAAAAATTGTAACAAGTGTTACTGTAACTGAGCATTAGAAAAAATATACAATCCCAAATTATGTAAACTTCTATTCCAATGCCTCCGAGTTAATGGATTTCTTTTTTTTAAGGCTTCCTCTGAAATACTGAAATGCTAATATTATTAATCTATTTCATTTATGAGTCTGTAGTTGATTTATGTAGCCATAGATGGAGCAGAAATATTATTAAGAGTTTCTTTTCTAGGGTGTTGGACAAATTAGAACCTGTGGTAAAGTGTGACTACCAAGTGAAAATCATTTACATTTCCTGTGTATGTATGTAATAGTTATGAATTAAGCTCTAACAAATGATTATGTATTGATTATAGTGCATGCTAGACATTCTATTTAAAATTTTTATACTTATTTAAGCATACTGTTATCAACAATCTATGATAATTGAATTTGTTCTATTTCAGCTATTAAGATTTGTTATTTCAAATGTCTAAGTGTGGTTATGGTAAAGAGATGACAAATTTTAAAATGAACCATTTGTCAGGTAAATGGCTCAACTGGACCAGGTACCTGTCACCAAGTGTGATAACCTGAGTTTGATTTTCAGGATCTACACAGAGCTGAATCCCAAAAATTACCGTATAATCTTTACTTGTATAGTGTGGGATATGTGCCTACCTTGCCACCCTACATTCATGAAGTAAATAAAATGGAGCAAAATTAACCATTTCCTAAATTTTAAAAATAAACATGTTATACTACTCTAAAGCATTTATATGATGAAATACTAATCACTAGTGTAATGCTTAGGTAGGAGGTCTTCTAGAAAGTATATATGTCAAGATAGGAGAATTCCTGTGAATTGGTCTTTGGTTTAAGAATTGCTGAACTGCTCTCTAATGTGGGAGATGCAACAGGAATACAGACCTCTGTATCATATGGACTAACCATCTTGGAAAGCTTTGATAAATATATAAGTGCTGGATAAACAGCCCACTCAATAGTATATTTTCTATAATTACCTGGAGAGTTAAAATTGTGTCGACACAGCAGCTATATTTTTTAATTGAAAATAGATTTTTTAAAAAAAATCAGTATATTCTGATTTTGTTTTTCTCTTTCCATTACTCATCTCAGATTTTCCTCATTTCCTTTTATATCTGAATGCAAACCCTTCTCCTCCTCATTAAAAAATACACAGGCATCTAAAAGCAATTATAATACAAAATAAATAAAATAAAAACATACCTGAATAGAACAAAGAAAGAAATAGGAGAGAAAAAGACAAAGATAAAGTCCCACAAATATTAAGGTCTTTGATCCACTTGGACTTAAGTTTTGTACAAGGTGATAAGTATGGTTCTAATTTCATTCTTTTACATGTGGACATCCAGTTGGACCGGCACAATTTGTTGAAGATGCTCTCCTTTTCCATTGTACGGTTTTGGCTTCTAGGCCGGACACACTTAATCTACTAGAGGCGAAAGTGGGGAAAACCCTTGAACTCATTGGCACAGGTGACAACTTCCTGAACAGAACACCAACAGCTCAGGATCTAAGACCAACAATCAGTAAATGGGACCTCATGAAACCAAAAAGCTTTTGTAAAGCAAAAGATACTGTCATTCAAACAAAATGGCAGCCTACAGTTCGGGAAAAAATCATCACCAACCCCACATCTGACAGTGGGCTAATATCCATAATTTACAAAGAACTCAAGAAATTAAATGCCAAGAAACCAAATAATCCAATCAAAAATAGGGAGCAGAGCTAAACAGAGAATTCACAAAGGAAGAATTCCTAATAGCTGAGAGACACTTGAAGAAATGCTCAGCACCCTTAATCACCAGAGAAATGCAACTCAAGATGACTCTGAGATTCCATTTCATACCTATCAGAATGTCTAAGATCTAAAGCTCAAATGACAGCACATGCTGGCGAGGGTGTGGAGAAAGGGGAACTCTCCTCCATTGCTGGTGGGAGTGCAGGCTTGTGCAACCACTATGGAGGCCAGTCTGGCAATATCTTAGAAAACTTGGAATAGCTCTGCCTCAGGACCCAAACATACCATTTCTGGGTATACATCCAAATGATTCCTCATCAAATCACAATGAAGTTTCCTCATCTATGTTAAGAGCAGCCTTATTTGTAATAGCTAGAAACTGGAAACAACACATATGTCCATCAACTGAAGAATGGATTATAAAACTGTGGCACATCTACACAATGGAATATTATTCAGCTATCAGAAACAAGGAAATTATGCAATTTGCAGCCAAATGGATGGAGCTAGAAAAACTTATTCTGAGTGACCTGACCCAAACCCAGAAGGATGCACATGGCATCTATTCACTTATAGTCAGATTTTAGCCATATAGTACAGGATAACTATACTACAATGAATGCACCAAAGGGAGCATGAACATAGACTTTTTTTATTTTTTTATTTTTTTACTGTCAGTGAGGCATTTTGCCATAGTGGTGCTACCTTATATGCCCCCAGTGTATGAGGAATCTCTTGGCCCTCATATGACTGCTGAACTGGGGTGGGGGACTCCTTCCATGCAGAGGAGTGGGATGGAAGGGATAGTGGGTAGAGGGTGGGAGGGCAGGACTGGGAGGGGTGGAAAGGTTACTGGGACTGGTTACTATGATGGACATGTAACCTGAAGTAATAAAAAATTAAAAAAAAAATAAAAAAGAAAGCCCCACAAATGCATATTGATGAAGAGGAACACATATTTTACATATAAAAATCCCATAAAACCCACAAAACTGCAATTCATGATATAGGGACCAGTAGGGAGAGAGGAAAATAACAAAGCCCTGAGAAAGCATTATGAGACAAAAAATCTCCAAAATGTCATTCATTTAATTTTGTGTTGGTTATCTACAACTGGACATGAGGCCTATCTAAGAGTGGCTTGTGCAAATCTGGTGAACAAAACTAAATTTTCATTTGTGAGTCATTGTCAATAGGAGATAGATTCTGATTAAATAATGGGTATGTAATGTCCAGTTTCTCTCTCAGCACTGGAAATCTAATCTGTCTTGGACCTGTGTAACTATTGTACATGCTTCCACAGTCTCTGTATGTTCTTATATTTATTAGTCACATTGACATTCTCCATCTCCTCTGCCTTTTAAAATCTTTGCAGCTCATCTGCAGGTTTCCCTAACCCCTGAGATATGGGATTTAATGGAGACATCTCATTAGGACTGAGTGTTTTAGGGTTTCTCACTCGCTGCACATTGTCCAGTTGTGGGTCTCTGTACTTATCCACATCTTCTGCTGGAAGAAGCTTTTCTGTTGAAGGATGAGACTCTGATCTATGGATATAGAATCTGAATGACATTACAAATCGTTTTATTACTGTGCTCCTTTAATATAATAGTAGTATTTGGTTTGTTCTTTCCTATGTCCCAGGCCTATCTTGTTTGTGTCTTAGCTAACTAGAACAGTGTAGGAGATGGCTTCTATCTCATGGAGTTGAACTTAAATAAAATGATATATTAATTGCTTACTCTGACAAGCTATGTGATGCCATTGCATTAGTGCATCTTGTAGGCAGGTGATCATTGTAGATAGAAGAGTTTGTAGTTCGGTTGGTGTTTGCATTTTCCCTGCCGTGCTTTGCAGAGTACTTTCTGGTACATGAACACCATATCTTAGGAGTGAAGTCTCAAGGTAGGCAGCAACCTCACCTTACTCAGTGTATTATATAGGTGCTGCATTAAGCCATAGGGCCTTAACATCATTTTGTGGAGAGAAACCAATAACCTTGATAAGAGCCTGGGTTTTTTTTTTGGGGGGGGGGGGTTCATGGGACCTTTTCCCAAAACCTCAATAACATGTAACTCTTTCCTGGAATTGGTGGTTTCATTTTGTCATAAGAGATGTCCTGTTGGGGCTCTGTCTCTCCTATTATCTTGCAATTCTATTTAGTTTACATTCGAATATCATGTATGTGTTTATTTTAGTAGGCTTCTATTGTATCATGTTTACATATAACTCTTCAAGGTCCTTTAGTTTTAGCTGTCTTTCCTGTATTTTTTTCCTTACCCTTTCTACCCTACCCTCTTCATTTAATTCTCTTCTTTCATTCCCCCCACATCCTTTAATACCGATTTATTTCCCCTTCCCAGGGTGATTTAATCCTCTGTTTAATCTGTTTTTATATCAATTATAGCCTGCTTACTGAAAGCTTATCACATAGCTTCCACATATGAATAAATGCATGCCATATTTGTCTTTTGGTGTCAGAATTATGCCACTCAGTATAATAATTTCTAACTCCATTTATTTGTGTAAAAATTTCATTTTTAATATCTGAGTGATACTCCATTGTGTAAATGTACTTAGCAACTAATTTTACTTTTTGTTTTCCAATATCTATAGTTACTCTCTCTCTCTCTCTCTATATATATATATATATATATATATATATATATATATTTCCTTACTAGGGAGATATGACAGAATTTCTATTCGCACCATATAGAGCCATAAATAAATAATTTAGCTCAAAATTATTTAGTGAACCAACAAAATTTTTTGGAGTTACTTACATGATTAGAGGCAAAGGACTACTTACAGGAACATGAATGACTAAAAGGCAACTGAACTCTTGCAAAGCTGTCTCCTAGAAAAGCTGCACTTATGGAGCTTCAACAATTTTCAAACAGTTTTGCCAGTCAGAGTCTCCTTTTCCAAAAACAGTGGCTACTAATCTAACCTTAGAAAGGATTTGGGAATCTTGTAAATGTTAGACATTTCCTGAGGCTTTAATTTACTTCCTCTGGCATATAAAACCTCTTTCCAGGAGAGAAGGTTTGAACTAATATAAAATGGAAACAATATTTTTTCAAAGATTTCTATAAACAATTATTTGTCATTGGCTGGCAGACATATGGAACATTGTTTTCCTAGGTTTCCATGTGGCATATTATCTCTGTATGAACTATGTTCAATAGTTCTCACAGTAGACACAGGTAGATAATGAGGGGATTGGGGCTAGGAAAGAAGGGGAGGGCAGGAAGGATGTTGGAAGAAGAACAAGGAGGTGGACACAGGGAGGAGAAAGGAGAAAAGAAGAGGAGGAGGAGACAAAGAAGAAGAAAAAGGCAGACAAGGAAGAAGAGAGGGAAGAAAGAAGAAAAGAGAGGGGAGACAGAGAGAAGGGGACTGGGAGGAAAGGAGATTTACTTGGCTTTTCATTTGGATGTCAGAATGATGAAAATGAAGCATA
The DNA here is from genome assembly GCA_907164525.1 of Lophiomys imhausi. NCBI lineage: Eukaryota > Metazoa > Chordata > Mammalia > Rodentia > Muridae > Lophiomys > Lophiomys imhausi. The sequence goes on along the minus strand of CAJQZJ010032981.1, from coordinate 2,497,192 downwards.
CACATTACTGTTTTTTATTTATGACTTACTTTTCAATATTTAGAATATAAAGAAACAAACAAAAACCCAAACTCTGTTTTTGAAATGTCTTTATTCTTGAGAATTTCTTTTATGTTTATTTATTGCTTCAGGTTCCTTCTCCATCATAGTACTCTCTTTCCACCCCTACAAGTCCTGCCCTCCCACCCTCTACCACTTATCTCTTCCATTATCAGTACCCCACCCCAGTTCAGTAGAGAGATGAGGGTCAAGAGCCTCCTCATACACAGGGGGCCTACAAGGCAGTACCACTAAGGCAAAGTATCTCATTGGCAGGTAACAAAGTCTATGTTCCTGTTCCCTTTGGTGCATTGGTTGTAGTATAGATATCTTGTACTATATGGCTAAAGTCTAATTGTAAGTGAATAGATGCCATGTGCATCCTTCTGAGTCTGGATTAGCTCACTCAGGATGAGCTTCTCTTGTTCCATCCATTTGGCTGCAAATTGCATGATTTCATTGTTTCTGATGGCTAAGGAGTATTCCATTGTGTAGACGCACCACAATTTTTTATCCATTCGTTGGTTGAGGAACATCTGGATAGTTTCCAGTTTCTAGCTATTACAAATAAGGCTACTATGAAGATAGATGAGGAAATGTCCTTGTGGTTTCGTGAGGAATCATTTCAATGTAAACCCAGAAGTGGTATGGCTGGGTCTTGAGGTAGAGTTATTCCAAGTTTTCTAATATATCACCAAACTGATTTCCATAATGGTTGTACAAGCTTGCACTCACACCAGCAATGGAGGATTGTTCCCCTTTCTCCACAACCTTGCCATCATGTGGTGTCATTTGAGTTTTTGATCTTAGACATTATGACAGGTGTGAGATGGAATCTCAGAGTCATCTTGAGTTGCATTTCTCTGATGATTAAGGATGGTGAGCCTTTCTTTAAGTGTCTCTCAGCCATTAGGGATTCCTCCTTTGTGAATTCTCTGTTTAGCTCTGTTCCCCATTTTTTGATTGGATTATTTGTTTTCTGGGCATTTAATTTCTTGAGTTCTTTGTAAATTATAGATATTAGCCCTCTGTCAGATGTGGGGTTGGTGAAAATTTTTTCCCAGTCTGTAGGCTGCCATTTTGTTCGAATGTTAGTCTCTTTTTCCTTACAGAAGCTTTTCAGTTTCTTGAGGTACCATTTATTGATTGTTAGCCTTAAATCCTGAGCTGTTGGTGTTCTGTTCAGGAAGTCGTCACCTGTGCCCATGAGTTTGAGGGTTTCCCCCACTTTCTCTTCTAATAGATTTATAGTGTGAGGCCTTATGTTAAGGTCTTTGATCCACTTGCACTTAAGTTTTGTGCAAGATGATAAGTATGGGACTAAGAATTTTATACATGCATACAGTCAAATATAGTTATGCTGACATTATACTACACAATTCCTCCATTCATAATCCTAGCAACCTGTCATCTTCTAACTTCATATCTATTGACATATCATTGACAGGAAAAAAATTAAACACCAAGAAACCAAACCAAAACAAAACAAAACCAGTCAAAACATGGGGTACAAGACTAAGCCAATAATTCATAAAAGAAGAATCTCTAAAGGCCTTGAGGCACTTGAAGGAATGTTCAACATCTTTGGTCATCAGGGAAATTCAACTCAAAAGGACACTAAGATTCCATCTCACATCTGTCAAAATAGCTAAGATCAAAAACACCAGTGATAGCACATGCTGGCAGGGATGTGGACAAAGGGGAATACTCCTCCATTTTAGGTAGACAGAGAAACTTTTAGAACTACTTTGTGTATAAATCTGGTAATATCTTAAAAATTGGGAATAGTTCTACCTCAAGACCCAGCCGTAGCACTCCTTGGCATATATTCAAAAGATTCTCCCTCAAACAACAAGGACATCTCCTCAATAATATTCATAGAGCTTTGTTTGTAATAGCAAGAAACTAGATTCAACCCAGATGTCTTTCAACTGAGGAATGGATAAAAAAAAGAAAACTGGTATATTTACACAATGGAATACTAATCAGCTATCAGAAACAAAGGAATTATATAATTGGCAACTAAATGGATGGATGTAGAAAAGCTCATCCTAAGTGAGATAACTCAGAACCAGAAAGATACACATAGTATGTATTCTCTTATAAGTGGATATTAACCATACAGCACAGGACAACCAACCTACAACACACAGACTAAAACAAACAATAACCTAGCATAACTATCCTACAAAACACTCTCCACCCAGCAGTGAGTCATGGAATCTGTTGCTTGTTAGTGGAATACTTTAACCTAGCTGGGCTGCTATATCATCCCAGTACAAGAGGAGGCTATTAGCACTCAAGTGACTAATGAACTCATGGAGTTTGATATGTAGGGGCTCCCCTCATCTCAGGATAAGGAGAGGATGGAGAAGGGGAAGAGGGAGGGAGGGAGAGAGGGAGGGAGAGTGAGCCCTGGAGGGGAGAAGGGAGGGAACTTTCAGATGTAACTTGAAAAAATAAATTAATAATAAAAGAAATAAAAAACTATTTCCATTAATGATCATTTTTGTGAAGTGTATTAATATTATTAGAAAACAAATAGAACACTAGCATAAACTTTGAGGTTACATAGTGCTCTGGATATGAATCCAAAGTTGCTTGAGTTATATAGGCTCTGACATAAGGGTACTAATATACACTTCATGTACTTATTTTGAAAATGAACTCTGGAAAGTGATATAAAAGCAAATGCATTTCAAATTATTGTTATTGATAACAGAGTCACAAATTTCATCTAGTAGATAGCTATCCCCTCAATTGGTTGAACCTTTTTGTCAGCTTTTCATTAGCTATTTGAATGAGAGTCCAGGACTGAAAAGTGCATGTTCTTGACACTATTTCTAGGTCTAACGCTTTCTTCATTCTTGTTTTTCATTTGAAAATTTTCATTTGTTTATGATTTGTTATATTATTGGCTCATATTAGAGTATGTTGCTGTGTTTCCATTTAATTTCTTGATTCTTTTGTACTATCAGCAGCAACTCACATGCTGCAGTTCATTCTTATTTTTGACTCTACTTTCTCAAAAGTTAGGTTTAATATAAAAATTCTTACTTTCCTTTTTGAAGGTAGTAGAAGTTCTACTCTCATAGGCTATCCTAATAGTAATCTAAATCCACATAAATTATAAATGAAACTATACATAGAAATTAGAAGTACAATATAATTCAATACTGTCTTTAAATAGAGTGAGACTTATCTGGACTTCTCAGAGGCCTTGCGTGCTGTGTACTGGAACTTTCATAATTACAGTTTCAGTCCCATCCACTAGCCAAGGCTTACTAAATCATCCCAGAGACTCAGATCACTATGAGGCATTTCCTTTCCTTCTAGTACCCCAAATTCATGGACAAGAGTTAAATAAAATATCATTTCTTAATAGAGCTAAGGTAGCTTAGAAAATTTCCAAAACAATGTTTGAGCAATAAAAATAAAAAAGACAAAAAGGGCCTTAATACATTTAAAGAAATGGACAAATGCATATAATTCAATTCCTTATTACTATTTTTTTCTTTTTTCTTTTTAATTATTTATGTCTTCACTTTCCATCCTCATCTCAGATCATCCCTCCTTTCTGCCCAATCCCAACATCCCATCATCTCCTCCCTTCCCCTTCCTCTTCTTCTCATAGAAGAGATTCCCCCCCTCACACACACACACACACACACACACACACACTCTTCCGTCCTGTCCTAGCTCTTCATGTCACATCAGGACTAAGTTCTCCTCTTCCACTGAGGTCAGACAATGTAGACTAGCTAGGGGAGAATGATCCAACAGCAGGAAATAGAATCTATGTCAGAGACAGCCTCCATTCCAGTTGCTAGGAGACCCAAATGAAGACCAAGCGCCATTAGCTCGGAGTGTGTAGATGGTTTAGGTCCAGAGCATACATACTCTTAGGTTGCTGCTTCAGTCTCTGTGATCCACCATGGGTCCATGTTAAATAACTCTGTTGGTCTTCTGGATATCTTGTCTGCCTTGGGATCCTCTGTCATTCCCCCAACTATTTGATAAGATTCCCAGTTTTCTAACTAATGTTGGAATGTGGGTCCCAGCATCTGTTTCAGTGTGCTGCTGGATAGAAATTCTCAGAGGACAAGCAGTTAGTCTTATGTATGCAAGCATACCAGAGTACCATTAAGAGTGTCAGGGATTGGCTCTCTCTCATGGGATGGTCCTAAAGTTGGGCTAGTCATCAGCTATTTCTTCAAACTCATATACCTTTTTGCTGTACATCCTGTATGCAGGGCAAATTTTGTGTCAAAAGAATTTTGTGTGGATTTGTGTCCCCTCCCTCCATTGGAAGTACTTCCTGGCTATAGGGGGCATCTATCCACTTCAGTCTCCATATCTCCCTCTGCTAGGAGTCTCAGCTAGAGATACACCATATCCTCCCAGGAGCCTACCTCATTGGGGGATTGCAGCTTGTCCCAGAGTTTTCTTCCAAGCCCCCCATCGGCTTCCTTTTTCTTTCCCAGTCCTACTCCTCCCAACTCCATTTTCCCTTCTCCACATTCCCATCCTCATTCCCCTCCTGACTCCCTCTCCCACCCTCTTCCCTCTCCTCATATACTTCTATTGTCTTCTCTGTTTCCCCCTCTCATATACTTCTATTGTCCACTTTGTTTCCCCTCCAGAGTGAGATTCAAGCTTCCTCCCTTGAGCTCTCCTTGTTATTAGCTTCTTTGGATGTGTGGACTGTGGTATTGTTACCCTGTACTATATGCTAATATACACTTATGAGTGAGTACATACCATGTGTGTCTTGCCAGGTGTGGATTACATCACTCAGGATGAACTTTTCTAGTCTTATCCATTTAGCTGCAAGTTTTATGATTTCCTTGTTTCTAATAACTTAGTAGTATTTCATTGTGTAAATGTAACATATTTTCTTTATCCATTCTTCTGTTGAAGGACATCTAGGTTGTTTCCAGGTTATGACTATGTAAAAATAAGGCTGGCATATACATAGTTGAACAAACGTCCTTGTAGTATGATGGAGTATTTTTTGGGTATATGCCCAGGAGAGGTATAGCTGGGTCTTGGGGTAGAACTACTTGCAATTTTAAGAGAAACCACCAATTTGATTTCCAGAGTGATTATACAAGTTTGCACTCCCACCAAAAATCACAGAGTGTTCCCCTTTTTCCATACCTCACCAGGATGTGCTGTCACTTGTGTTTTTAATAGTAGCCATTCTGACAGGTGTGAGATGGAATACCAGATTCGTTTTGATTTACATTTCCTTGATGGATAAGGATGTTGAGCATTTCTCCAAGTGCCTCTCAGCCATTAGATATTCTTCTAATAGGAATTCTCAGCTTATCTCTGTACCCCGTTTTACATTGGATTATTTGTTTTGTTGGTGTGTAATTTTCTTGAGATTTTTTTCATATTTTGGATATTAGCCTTTTGTCAGAGGTGGGGTTGGTGAAGATCTTTTCCCAATCTGTACTCAGCCTTGTTGTTCTATTTACAGTATCCTTTGTCTTACAGAGGATTTTAAGTGTCATGAGGTCCTGAGTATTAATTGTTTATCTTTGTGCCTGAGCTGTTGATGTTCTTTTCAGGGAATTTATCCCCTGTATCAGTGCATTCAAGGCTATTCCCCACTTTCTCTTCCATTATACTTAGTGTATCAGGTGTTATGTTGAGATCTTTGATCCACTTGGACTCATTTTTGTGGAGGGTGATAAATATGGATCTATTGCATTCTTCTACATTTAGACATTCAGTTAGTCCAGCACAATTTGTTGAAGATGTTTTCTTTTTTCCATTGTATTGTTTTAACTTCTGTCAATAATCAAGTGTGCATAGTTATATGAGTTTATTTCTGGGTCTTCAATTCAGTTCCATTTAATATCTTATCTGTTTTTATGCCTGTAAGATGGGGTATTTACTAATGCTTTGTAGTACAACTTGAAATCAGGTATAGTGATACTTTCAGAATTTCTTTTGTTGTGCAGGATTGTTATATCTGAGGTTGTTATTTTGCTATACAAAGTTGATAATTGCCTTTTCAAGGTCTGTAAAGAATTGTGTTGGGATTTTTATGGGAATTGCATTTAATCTATAGAATACTATTCGTAAATAGTCATTTTTGCTATGTTAATCCTACCAATCCATAAACATGGGGGATCTTTCAATCTTCCTATAGCTTCTTAAATTTCTTTCTTCAGAGACTTGATGTTCTTGACATTCAGGTAGTTCATGTGCTTGGTTACAATTATAGCAATGTTTTTAATATTGTTTGTGACTATTGTGAAGGGAGTGATTTTCTTAATTTCTTCCTCAACCTGTTTATCATTTGTATAAAGGAAGGATACTGATTGTTTTTGGTGAATTTTGTTTTGAGCCACTTTGATGAAGGTGTATATAAGCTGAAGGAGTTCTCTGGTGGAATTTTAAGGGTCACTTATGTATATTATCATGTGATCTGTGAATAGGGATACTTTGACTTCTTCCTTCCCAATTTGTATCCACTTGATCTCCTTTAGTTGTCTTATTGCTCTAGCTAGAACTTAGAGTACTATATTGAAGATATATGGGGAGAGTGGGTAGACTTGCCTCATCCTTGATTTTTGTGGAGTTGCTTTAAAGTTCACTCCATCTAATTTAATATTGGCTATTGGCTTGCTTTATATTGCTTTTATTATACTTAGGTATGGTTTTGGAGCTTGGATTTCTTCAAGCCTTTTATCATGAAAGAGTGATAGATTTGTCAAAGGCTTTTCAGCATTTAATGAGATGATTACATGGTTTTGTTTCAGTTTGTTTATATGGTAGATTACATTTATATGGATTTTTTATGTTAAACCATCCCTGAATTCCCGGGATGAAGCCTACTTGATCATGGTGGATGATGTTTTTAATGTGTACTTGGATGCAGTTTATAAGTATTTTATTGAATATTTTTGCATCAATGTTCATGAGGACTATTGAAATGAAATTCTCTGTCTTTATTGAGTCTTTATGTGGTTTAGAAATTGGGGTGGTTGTGGCTTCATAGAATGAGTCCGGCAATGTTCCTTCCATTTTGTAGAATAGTTTCAGGAGTGTTGGCATTAACTGGTCTTTAAATGTTTGGTATAATTCTATGTTAAAACCATCTGCTCCTGGGCTCTTTTTTTTTTTTTTTTTTTTTTTTTTTTTTTTTTTTTGTTGGTAGACCTTTGATGACTTCTCCTATTTTCTTAGGGGTTATAGGACAGTTTGAGTTATTTACTTGGCACTTATTTATCTTTTGAGGTGGAATCTGTCAAGAAAATCATCCATTTCATTTAGATTTTTCAATTTTTGAAGTACAGGCTTTGAAGAAAGACTTTATGGTTCTTTGGATTTCATCAGTGACTGCTGTTATGTCACCCTTTTCATTCTTGATTTTGTTAATTTGGATGTTGTCTCTCTGCCTTCTAGTTAGTGTGAAAAACGGTTTGTCTATCTTGTTGATTTTCTCAAAGAACCACCTCTTGGTTTTGTTGATTCTTTATATTCTTCTTTTTTTCTAAGTTATTGGTTAATTCTCTGAGCTTGATTATTTCCTGCCAATTTTTCTCCTTGTGTGTGTTTGGTTCTTTTTGTTCTAGAATTTTCAGTGTGCTTTTTAGATTGCTAGTATGAGATCTCTCCAATTTATTTTTGAAGGTGCTTACTGATGTGAAGTTTCCCCTTAGAAGTGCTTTCATTGTGTCAAGTCTGGGTATGCTGTGCCTTCATTTTCATTCAATTCTGGAAAGACTTTATTTAATTTCTTTATTTCCTCCCAACCCAGTGTTCCTTGGTTATACTGCTGTTTGGTTACCATGAGTTTGTATGCTATTGTTCTTTCTGTTGTTGTTAAAGTCCAGCTTTAATCCATGGTGCTCTGATAAGATACAAGGGGTTATGTCAATTCTCTTTTACTTGTTGAGGCCTGCTTTGTGATTAGTACATGGTTCGTTTTGAAGAATGTTCTGTGAGGTGCTGAGAAGAAGGTATATTGTTTTGTCTTTGGGTAAAATTTTCTGTAATTATGTTATATCCATTTGATTCATGATGTCTGTTGGTTTCATTATTTCTCTGGTTTCCATTTCTGTCTCAATGATCTGTCCATGGTTGAGAGTGGGGCATTAAAGTGTCCTTCTATTAATGTGTGGGTTTCAATGTGTAATTTAAGCTCCAGCAATATATCTTGTACAAATGAAGTTCCCTTTCATTTGGGCATAAGTGTTCAGAATTGAGACATCATCTTGGTCAATTTTTCCTTTGGTGAGTGTGAAGTGCCTTTCTTCATGTCTTTTGATTGATTTTCATTGAAAGTCTATTTTATTAGACAGAAGAATTGCTACTGCAGCTTGCTTCTCTGATCTCTTTGCTTGGACAATAATTTTCAGCCTGTTACGCTGAGAAAAAGTCTATCTTTGTTGCTGAGGTGTGTTTCTTGTATGCAACAGAATGATAGACCCTGTTTATTCATCCATTCTGTTAGCCTTTGTCTTTTTATTAGAGAATTTTGTCCTTTGATGTTGAGAGATATTAATGACCAATGATGTTAATTCACATTATTTTTGTGCTTCTGGTGATAGAGTGTCTGTGTGTGGTGTGTGCGCTTCCCTTCTTTTGTTTATACTGCTGTAGGGTTGTTTATTTCCTGTTTTTTTTGGGGGGGGGAGGTTACAGCTAGCCTCCTTGATTTGCAGTTTTCCTTGTAGTATCTTCTGCAGGGCTAGATTGATGGATAGATATTGTTTAAATTTGTGTCATCAAATATCTTTTTTTCTCCATCTATGGTGATGAAACATTTTGCTAGGTGTAGTATTCTGGACTGACATCTATGATCTTGTAGTGTCTGTAAGATATCTGTGCAGGTCCCTTGGGTTTTTAGGGTCTCTGTTGAGAAGTTGAGTGCAATTCTGATAGGTCTGCCCTTATATGTTACTTGGTCTTTTCCTTTGTAGCTTTTAATATTCTTTCTTTGTTCTATACATTTAATGTTTTGATTATTATGTGGCAGAAGGATTTTCTTTTTTGTTCTAATCTATTTGGTGCTCTGTGAGCATCTTGTATGTTAATAGGAATCTCTTTCTTTAGGTTGGTGAGGTATTATTCCTCTATGATTTTGTTGAAAATATTTTCTGGACCTTGGAGCTGGGAGTCATGTTCTTCTATTCCTATTATTCTTAGGTTTAGTCTTTTCATAGTGTCCCACATTTCTTAGATGATTTGTGTCAGGAATTTTTAAGAATTCACATTTTCTTTAATTGATATATTAATTCCTTCAATTGTATCTTCTACTCCTGAGCTTCTCTCTTCCATTTCTTATACTCTGTTGGTTATGCTTGTGTCTGTAATTACTGTTCTTTTCTCTAGGTTTTCATGCTCCAGAATTCTGTCAGTTTGTGTCTTCTTTATTTCTACCATTTCCATTTTCAGGTCTTGGATAGTTTTATTTATTTCCTTCACTTGTTTGATTTTGTTTTTTTCTGTCTCTCATTAAGGAATTTATTCATTTTCTTCACTTGTCTATTTGAATTTTCCTTAATTTCTTTAAGGGATTTATTCATATCCTTTTTAAAGGCATCTATCATTTTGATAAGGTTGGATTTAAGGTCATTTTCTTGTGCTTTAGTTTTGTTAGTATGTCTAAGGCTTACTGTAGTAAGAATGTTGGGTTCTGGTAATGCCATATTGCCCTGGGTCTTGTTGATTGTGTTTTTACACTGGCCTTTAGCCATCTGGTATTCCTGGTGTTGGTTTGATTTTCCTGGTGCTGATAGGGCAGGGGACTTTGGTGCAGGAGGGTAATCTAATATGAATTTCCTGGTAACAAGACCTGATGATGGCAGGTGGAGCAGTTAAAACTGAATTTTAATTGCAATTCAACTGAACTCTTTCATCACGGTAAGCACTGAACAACATTTTCTCTTTTCCAACTTTGGTTAGAAGTTACATTCTTAGAGGTATGCAACATTTCTGAATTTGGAATCTTTGTCCACTTCTTCTATGTAGTCAGTGATCCTTGAGGAGAAGGATTTAAAAAATACATCCAATTCAAAACTTAGTGCTTTAAAATCTCTTGCTCTGTACACATTGTCCAGTTATTTGTTTTTGTTCTATTCCCATACACTGCACAGAGAATTACCTCTCATGTAGGTTGAGTGAGGCACTAGTCTTTAGGAATAGCAATATTTCATTAGAAGTCTGTTTTTCCTCTGTTATGTTTCTTTAGCAGAATAGTATTAAGAATTTCCCTTGGTCCATGACTTATCAGATTCTTAGATAAGTGTAGATCACATCTCATGGAGAGGGCTTTGACTTCAATCAAAAGGTTGTTGGTTATTCTCACAAATTTTGTGCCACTATTGTCACTGTTGTAGGATGCTTCATTTGTATCTGGATGATAATAATGATTATATTTCTCTTCCTATAACTGAAGAATACCTCCCTGTACCATGAATGCTATTCAGTAGCATAAAGATTGTAGGAGGACACTATCTTAAGTTCTTCATATTTGATGAAATATCATAAGTTAATGTTATCTTCAGCAATAGGCCTTACAATTGGGTTGTGGAAAGAAGTCAAAATATCCAGTAACATGGAGGGAGTGAAGCATGTTCTTTGTGACTGTCTAGCCAATGACTTAAAAATGGAACCTATTTCCCCATTAGATATTTTACTTGGATATATCAACTATATGGTTTGGGCATTGTATTCTCCATTGAATGGTCACTCAATTTAAATTCTTTTCAAATGTGCATTAATTTTAAGAAGCTTTTACAGTAGTAAGGTACTATATAGTTTAGTCCTTTAGTGTTAGTTGCCTCTCTTTATATTCCTATTTTTACCCTGCTCTACCATTCCCCTCCCCATCTGATCCTTCAATACACAAAACGATTGACTCACATATAAACACAAAGTGACTATGATACCATGCAGAAGACCTGTACAAATTCAATCTGGATAAGGGCCCATCACTGAGAAGAGGAAGTAGACAAAATGTCCTACATTTAACCAAAATGATATTTGCAACTGATAACTTCTGATAAGGAAAAAAAGTTATTAGATGTTTCATCAGGGTATATGAATCACACTCAGGGCAATCTCCCTGTCCAGGTGTAATTGATCAACACAATCCAAACTTCACATTTGTGTGTGTGTGTGTGTGTGTGTGTGTGTGTGTGTGTGTGTGTGTTGTGTGTGTGTATAGAGAGAGATAAGTTTTGTTATTTTTATCTTACTGTTTTTGTTATTGTTTGGTTTTGACTTTTCCTTTTTGTTTGATTTTGTTTTGTTTCTTAGAAATATGAAATATAAAAAAAGGGTTTGGGAGGTACGGAGGATTGAGAGAAGTTAAGGGACACAAAAGATGTTCAAAATATTTGAATAATTTTTAATGAAATGGGATGGAAGGGATGGGGGTAGAGGGTGGGAGGGAACTACTGGGAGGGGTTTAAAGAAGACGCTGAGGTGGAGATGTAACCTGAAATAATAAATAAATATCAAAAAATCAATAAAAATGCATGAGTTTTATAATGAAATAAAATCCAATCTTAAAGTAGTTATTTTAGCGCTGGCGCAGTGGAGGCCGCTGTGGCGGCGCGTGTGCTGCAGAGGCAGCTGCTGTGGCTAGTGCACCTGCAAGGCGTAGGCAGCTGCAGTGGCACAGGGGCGGCGGAGGCGGTTGCAGCGGCTGTGGCGGCAGTGCACGGCGGATGCGCGTAGAGGCTGAGTGTTCCAAAACATGGAGACCAGCAGCCAGAGGGCCCACAGCTGTATTCTGGAAAGCCCAGACATATCAGGCATGGATCGGGTCCTCTCAGACTCCTTGGGGACCTCCAGAGTCCACAGAATCTGTGCCTGGGCACACAGGACCATAACACAAGAGCCACTGCAGGCTATACACACAGTGTGCAACATAGAGAGGTCTGGCTTGGGAGAAGCGAAACAATCCTGGGCAATTCCTCATTGCCTGGGAATAAGCTGCACCAGCTCACAGTGCTTCTGGGTATTAGATGCACAGTGACCCTGAGATCCCCCTGTAAGCAGCGACAGATCGCCAAGCAATTTGACTGCTACCCCAAAGTGCCCCCTTTGGATCCAAGCCCAGAACACAACAGGAACAGACAGCTAAAAACATCCAAATGGCCAAAGATCCAGGAAAAAACAGAAATCAGGGAAATATGACTCCAACAAAACAAAACTATCCTAGTTCATCCAATCTGACGACCTCACCAGAGCAGAAACACATGAAAATTATGACAATTCTACATTATGGAAAGTGAGTTCCTTCAAGAAGAACTTAAATCTATGAAGAAATTCAAAGAAGCCACAACTTCACAAGTGAAAGTAATTGATAATACCATTATAGAGTTCCAAGCCAAGGTGGCTCAACTTGAACAGGAAAAAGACAGAGCAATGAAAGATTTCCAGGCAAAACCAAGCAAATTGGAGCAGGAAATGTACAAAACTAATAAAACCATTCAAGACATGAAAATGGAAATGGAAACAATCAAGAAAACACAGTCAGAGTTAAAAGTGGAAATGGAGAATCAAGGGAAGAGAACAGGAACTACGCAAATGAGTATCAAAATAGGATGCAAGAAGTGGAAGACAGGATCTCAGGCATGGAAGATTCGATGGAAGAAATCAGTACAACATCCAAAGAAAACAAGAAAGCTAAAAAATCTCTCACCCACAACATCCAAGAAATCAAGGACTCAATGAAAAGACAGAACCTAAGAATTATAGGCATAGAGGAAAGAGAAGACTCCTGACTCCAAGGTCCAGGAAATATCTTCAACAAAATCATAGAAGAAAACTTCCCAAACTTGAAGAAAGAGATGCCAATAAAAATCCAAGAGGCTTACAGAACACTTAAGATTTTTTGATATCGAGACATGTCAGCTCCTGACAGCACCCCCTATATTACTCCAAGTAGAAGATGAGCATCGAAGAATCTCCAGTGGGAGATGATTAAATTGGTGGTAAGCCATTCTCTTGGCAAGAAAAACCACTTGCTTCAACTGTAGACAGACTGCT
>CAJQZJ010032981.1:2458561-2484030 GCA_907164525.1 Lophiomys imhausi | reverse complement strand
TCAATGAAAAGACAGAACCTAAGAATTATAGGCATAGAGGAAAGAGAGGACTCCCGACTCCAAAGTCCAGGAAATATCTTCAACAAAATCATAGAAGAAAACTTCCCAAACTTGAAGAAAGAGATGCCAATAAAAATCCAAGAGGCTTACAGAACACCAAACAGATTAGATCAGAAAAGAAACTCCTCTCACCACATTATAATTGAAACTCCAAATGTACAGAACAAAGAAAGAATATTAAAAGCTGTAAGAGAAAAAGGTCAAGTCACATACAATGGCAGACCCATCAGAATTACACCTGATTTCTCCTCAGAAACTTTAAAAGCTAGAAGGGTCTGGACAGATGTCCTACAAGCCCTGAGAGAACATAGGTGCCCAGCCAGACTACTATACCCACAAAACTCTCTATCAACATAGATGGAGAAAACAAGATATTCCATGACAAAATCAAATTCAAACAATATCTACCCACAAACCCAGCCCTACAGAAGATCCTAGAAGGAAAATTCCAATGCACAGAAGATAACTACACCCAAGAAAACAGAGGAAATAGAAAACCCCACAGTAACTAAACCAAAAGAGGCATAGGATGACCACCTATACCAAAATAATGGGAAATAACAACCCCTGGTCACTAATATCCATCAACATCTATGGACTCAACTCACCAATAAAAGGACACAGACTTACAAATTGGATCCATAAACAAGACCCATCTTTTTGCTGCATACAAGAAACACATCTAACTATCAAAGATAGACACTATCTCAGAGTAAAGGGCTAGGAAAAGGTTTTCCAAGCAAACAGACCCAGGAAGCAAGCTGGAGTAGCCATCCTAATATCAAACAAAATAGACTTCCAAATGAAGTTAACAAAAAAGAGAGGGAAGGGCATTACATACTTATTAAAGGGAACATTCATCAAGAGGACATCTCAATTTTGAACATCTATGCCCCAAATACAAAGGCAGCTACATTTGTAAAAGAAATGCTGCTAAAACTGAAATCACACATCGATCCGAACACATTAGTAGTGGGAGACTTCAACACGCCACTCACAACAATGGACAGATCATCAACACAGAAGCCAAACAGAGAAATAATGAGTCTAACAGAGATCATGAACCAAATGGACCTAATAGATATCTTTTTTTTTAAATAATTTATTTTTTATTTCTTCAAGTTACATCTCAATCACAATCCCCTCCCTACTCCCCCCTCCAGTCCCACCCTTCCACCCTCCTCCCCCTCAGCCCCACCATCCTCTTCCCTTCTTTTTTTTTTTTTTTTTTTTTTAGTTTAAGGTATTTATTTTTCCCCCCAACAGTTCTCCCTTTCAGTCCAAATAATGGTTCTTTTTCTTATAACTATAAATACAATACAAAACAACAGAAATAAATAGGCCACGATTATAAGAGTTATATGGCTAATAGATATCTACAGAACATTTCACCCAAACACAGAAGAATGCACCTTCTTCTTAGCACCTCATGGAACCTTCTCCAAAATCGACCATGTAGGTGGACACAAAGATAGTCTCAACAGATACAAGAAAATAGAATTAACCCCTGTATCTTCTCAGACCATCATGGAATAAAGCTGGAATACAACACTAAAAGAATCAACAGAAGGCCTACACACACATGGAAATTGAACAACTTTTATGGATGACTACTGGGTCAGGGAATAAATTAAGAAGGAAATCTAAGACTTCTAAAATCCAATGACAATGAAGGCACAACATACCCAAACCTATGGGACACAATGAAAGCTGTGCTACAAGGAAAGTTCATAGCACTAAGTGCCTTCAAAAAGAAAGTTGTGACAGCTCATATTAGCAAATTAACAGCTAACCTGGGTGATTTGGGAAAAAAGAGAAACAAACACTCCCAAGAGGACCAGAAGGAAGGAGATCATCAAACTTAGGGCTGAAATCAACAGCTCAGAAACAAAAAGAACTGTACAAAGAATCAATGAAGCCAAGAGTTGGTTCTTCGAGAAAAAAACAAAATAGACCCTTAGCCAAATTAACTAAAAGGCAGAGGAAAAAAACCCAAATCAACAAAATCAGAAATGAAAAGGGAGAAATAACAACAGACATTGAAGATATCCAGAGAATATTTGGGTCCTACTTTAAAAATCTATACTCCACCAAATTTGAAAACTTCAGTGAAATGGACAATTTTCTTGATAGAGTCCACCTACCGAAGCTAAATGAAGATCAGATTAACAGATTAAACAGCCCTGTAACTACTATGGAAATAGAAACAGTCATTAAAAATCTCCCAACCAAGAAAAGCCCAGGTCCAGATGGCTTTAGTGCAAAATTCTACCGGACCTTCAAAGAGTAGCTAACACTAATACTCTTCAAACTCTTTCACCAAATAGAAGCAGAAAGAACACTGACAAACTCATTCAATGAGGCCACAGTCACCCTGGTTCCTAAACCACATAAAGACCCAACCAAGAAAGAGAACTTCAGACCAATCTCCCTCATGAACATAGATGCAAAAATACTTAATAAAATACTAGAAAACCGAATTCAAGAACACATCAAAAGTATCATACATACACCATGATAGAATATGCTTCATCCCAGGAACACAGGGATGGTTCAACAAATGAAAGTCTATCAACGTAATTCACCGTATAAACACGATGAAAGAAAAACCCACATGATAATCTCGCTAAATGCAGAAAAAGCATTTGACAAAATCCAACTACCCTTCATGCTAAAAGTTCTGGAGAGAAGAGAACGGGCATACAAGGACCGTACTTAGAAATAATAAAGGCAGTATGCAGCAAGCCAGTGGCCAACATCAAATTAAATGGAGAGAAACTTGAAGAATTTCCTCTAAACTCAGGGACAAGACAAGGATGCCTTTCACCATATCCTTTCAATAACAATCTTGCTAGAGTGTTAGACAACTAAAAGAGATCAAGGGGGTACAAATTGGAAACAAAGAAGTCAAATTATCCCTATTTGCAGACGATATGATAGTATACATAAGCGACCCCAAAAATTCCACCAGAGAACTCTTACAGCTGATAAACACTTTTAGCAAAGTGGCTGGATACAAAATTAATTCAAAAAAATCAGAAGCCCTTCTTTATACAACAAAAAAATGGGCTGAGAAAGAAATAAGGGAAATAACCCCCCTTCACAATAGCCACAAACAATATAAGATACCTGGGGGTAATTCTAAACAAGCAAGTAAAGGACCTGTACAACAAGAACTTCAAGCCCTTGAAGAAAGAAATTGAAGAGACCTTTAGAATATGGAAAGATCTCCCATGCTCATTGATAGGTAGGATCAACATAATAAAAATGGCCATCCTACCAAAAGCAATATATAGAGTCAATGCAATTCCTATCAAAATACCAACACAATTCTTTATAGACCTGGAAAGAACAATTCTCAATTTCATATGGAACAACAACAACAAAAAAACAAAACAAAACAAAACAAAAAAAACCAGAATAGCTAAATCAATCCTGTACAATAAAAGCACATCTGGAGATATCACCATCCCAGATTTCAAGCTGTACTAAGGAGCAATAGTAGTAAAAACAGCATGGTATTGGTATAGAAACAGACCAGTAGATCAATGGAATTGAACTGAAGATCCAGAAATAGACCCACATACCTATGGGCAACTAATTTTTGACAAAGAAGCCAAAAATGCACAATGGAAGAAGAACAGCATCTTCAACAAATGGTGCTGGTCCAACTGGATGTCCACTTGTAAAAGAATGAAATTAGACCCATACTTATCACCTTGTACAAAACTTAAGTCCAAGTGGATCAAAGACCTTAACATAAGGCCAGACACACTAAATCTACTAGAAGAGAAAGTGGGAAAAACCCTTGAACTCATTGGCACAGGTGACAACTTCCTGAACAGAACACCAACAGCTCAGGACCTGAGATCAACAATCAATAAATGGGACCTCATGAAACATAAAAGCTTCTGTTAGGCAAAAAACACTGTCATTCGAACAAAACGGTACCCTACAGACTGGGAGAATATCTTCACCAACCCCACATCTGACAGAGGGCTAATATCCAAAATCTACAAAGAACTCAAGAAATTAAATGCCAAGAAACCAAATATTCCAATCAAAAAATGTATGACGGAGCTAAATAGAAAATTCATAAAGGAGGAATCACTAATGGCCGAGAGACACCTGAAGAAATGCTCAACATCCTTAATCATCAGAGAAATGCAACTCAAGAAGACTGAGATTTCATCTCACACCTGTTAGAATGGCTAAGGTCAAAACTCAAATGACAGCACATGATGGTGAGGGTTTGGGGAAAGGGGAACCCTCATACATTACTGATGGGAATGCAGGCTTGTGCAACAACTATGGAGGTCAGTATGGCGATATCTTAGAAAACTTGTAATAGCTTTGCCTCAAGACCCAGCTATACCAATTCTGGGTATACAATCCAAATGACTCCTCTCAGAATCATAAGGATGTTTCCTCATCTATGTTCATAGCAGCCTTATTTGTCATAGCTAGAAACTGGAAACAACCTAGATGTCCCTCAACTGAGGAATGGATTAAAAAACTGTGGTACATCTATACGATGGAATATTACTCAGCTATCAGGAACAATGAAATTATGCAATTTGCAGCCAAATGAATGGAACTAGAGAAATTCATCCTGAGTGAGCTATCCCAGACTCAGAAGGATGCACATGGCATCTATTCACTTATAGTAGGATTTTAGCCATGTGGTACAGGATAAATATACTACAACCAATGCACCGAAGGGAACATGGACATAGACATTTATTGTTTTTTTTATTTATTTATATTTTTGTTTTGTGTTTGTTGGTTTGTTTTTTTAGTTTTCCCTCCCTGGCAATGAGGCACTTTTCACTGGTGGTTCTGCCTTGTAGGCCCCCAGTGTATGAGGAGGCTCTTGGCCCTCATATGACTTCTGAACTGGGGCGAGTGACAGTCATGTAGGGACATTCCACTCCAGAGGAGTGAGATAGAAGTGTTGGGGGGAGAGGTGGTAGGGCGGGGCTGGGAAGGGGGGAAAGAGGACAATATGATGGAAATATAACCTTAAGCAATAAATAAACAAATTTATTTATTAATAAAAAAGTAGTTATTTCAAAGAAATGTTTAAAATGTTTTGTGTTTTCCTATCAATGCCTTGGAGTACATATGTTGAGTTGTGTACATGGTAAGCTGAAAGCAGAGAAACAATTAGAATATGCCTACTCTTATTTAATAGGATTAGAGTTTCACTATAAGTGGGAGAAAGTGTATGGAATATCTATAGAGAAAAAATGAATCAATTATACTTCGTGAGACTATAAATTACAGTGATTCCCGCCAATATTCATACACAAGAGTCCAAGATTGTTTGTTTAGTTTGAATAAAATATAAAAGTGTTATCTTCTAGTTTTTTTCTTTTATTAAAAGCTCTCACTAGTACAAAGTAAAATATCAAAATAAAAAATGGTTTTATGCTATACAATTACTTATGGATTTTAAAACATATTGTTCATTATTGCATATCTTTAACAAACTGTAATAAGAGATATTACCTCTAAAGGATTTGCTGTTAAGTCTTTGCTATATTGAAACTCTATCCACAAACATTCTTTGTAAAATACTGGTCAGAAATAATTACCATGTTCTAACACAGAGACATGCTCCAGACTTTCAACCAGAGTTGCGTGATCAATATAATCTATATTTTCCTATCAATATTATATAAGGTTTTCCTACATTCTTAACCTTCATTTAAAAAAAATAATTCATGGTAAACAAATCTATTTTCCATACTCTACTGTGCATTTAATGCTAATTTTGACTCTTGGGGGTTTCAAGCAGAATGTGAAGGCATTTCTTGCTTTCACTGTCTCACCTTGGTTGAAGAAGTTGTTGTTGGAATCAATGTCAGAGTTGCTGCTGAAGGTGTCAGAAACACTCAGATACACTCTGTCACAAAATTCAGAACACAAGTAGTACATTCTTATAACCCTGATTTGAAATGTAATATTTTGTACATAACAATTATCTTTTTTTATTAATACATTTTTTTATTTATTCAAGTTACATCAAAAACTCTATCCCATCCTTACTCCCCCCTCCAGTCCAACCCTCCCACCGTCTTCCCCCTCAACTCACCCATCCCCTTACTTTTTTTTAAGTTTAAGGTATATCTATTTCACCCCAACAGCTCCAGCTTTCAATCCAACAAATGGTTCTTTCACTTATAACACTAAATACAATAAAAAACAACAGAAATAATTAGGCCACAATTATTAGATTTATTTGGTTTAGCATACATTCCCAATATCTAGTCCATACATATTTGGCACCTGACTTTAACATTCTACTATCTAACCATCTCCGTGAGTTTAAAGTTCCATAATCAACCCAACTTTCATTCTAACTTACATCACAATTTTAAAAACATCTTCTTAGATCCAGAACACCCACTTATTCTTAAACAACTCAAAATTTAACTATGAGACTCTAGCTGTATATTCTTCAACTACCTAGAGACCTGAGAGGGATAAATATATCTGGTTATACAGGAAGTAAAGGGCCAGTAGCTTACAAAACTAAGAAATGACATACCACTGGCTGCCTCGACAGTTCCCAATTTCTCTGCATACATTATAGCATCAATCTTCAGCCGTTTGGCCCCGTTTCTCTGACAGACACTGATTTTAAAGCAGGAATTATGAAGGACTTGCCTACCCTGTCTTGGCAGAGCTAAGCTGTCAACTTACCTGCTTTCAAGTTTTGTCTTGTTTGGACAGCATTCTGTCTACAGTTGAGGCAAGGTATTTTTATGGCCAAGAGATAAGATTGCCACTAATTCAACCATCTCCAATTGGAGATTCTTCGAATGTCATCCTCTGCTTGGAGTAGAAGAGAGGGTGCTGTCCAGAGCTGACATGTCTCAATATCAAAAAACAAAAATCTTCAGTTAAGAAAACATCTTTGAATGCCATATTGTGCAGATCTCTTGATGTTTTTGATGATCACCTATCTATCTCTTATATTTGGATAAGCAAATGTTGCTTGTCTCTTAGCAATTTGATTTCTGATTAGCTTAGAAAATAACTGTGATAGACTGTCCTAGTACCTAACAAAATGACATGCTTGAATGACTATTAGTTTGCATTTCCTAATTAATCCTAAACAGTTTATGACAGTTGGTAGCAAAAGGCCAAAACTTCACACTTCATTTTTAAGCAATACCTAAGGTACAATACCTTAAAAAGAGTTATCCTTAATTTTGTATCAATATACAAAGATCATTACCAATATGGCCAAATATAATCTTAATTTTGTATCAATATACAAAGGTATAAGGGCATATTCAATAATCTGTCCTTTTTCTTTAACATTCCTATTTTATGTCTGTTCCCCGTTTTTTTCTCAAGTCTGTTCACCCCTACATAGGAGAGAAAGAAGAATACAGAAAAGAAAAAGAGAGAAGTCCCTGGGTCTAACCTCTAAAACCTATTTAACAAAACCATTTAACGGTTTGTTATCTCTCCCCCTAAATAACAAGATTATCTGTAACCCATGAAATGAACAAAGAGGGGAAAAACACCTACCCCGCCTTCTGGAGATGGTATGTTGCTCTCTTAAAGTGACTTCCTGCTTATTTGGGACATAGTAAACCTGTTCGGGGCCCAAATAAGAATGGAAAAATGGTTAAAAATGTTAATAGAATCATTTGATGTTTAGTCATTTTGTGCTCAGCTATTTAAATGTCCTAAAAAGTTTGTAGACAGAAGCTGAACTTTGGGGCTTTACTGAAGTTCTGTCTGGAACAGTCTGTGGAGCTGAACAATCTTCGCGATTTTGAGTTGTTGTGGTTGTAGACTTTTGAGGAAACAGCTATTGAGGAAGTCTGCAAGGCTGGATCGTCTGGGCTACTTGTATTCTTTGGTGTCTGATCTCTTTTCTTCTGAGGTTTCAGTTGTCCAGTTGTCCCTGGATTCCTTAGATGGATGCTTTAAATCTCCTGGGGAAATAAGAACAGAGCCCTGCCCTAATCCTAACTCTGGGACACTACTTTTTATGGGGGGGGGAGTCAGGTAATATTTTTCCTAGAGCAAATTCTCTACTAAGAGCTTGCTTTGTGTGAGGCTGACCTTGAACTTTGAGATCTGTAGGTCTCTGTCTCTAGTGTGTTGGGATTAAGGGTGTATCCTTAAATGATGGCATTAAGGGTATGTACCATCACCACTCTGTTCCTTGTAACTCTAGATTTTATAACACAACTAAGTCTATAGTAATGCTCCTGTCTCTGCTTGGGTTAAAGGCATGGGCTAACACCACGCATTTCATATATTTTACCTAAGCTCCAAATTTTTCAACTCTTGGAGGTTTAGAAAACCAAGTGAACTGAAGTACCCTTTCATTTATTTATAGTAGTTTAAACCTCTTACCTGCTTTTTAATGTCAAGCCATGAAAATATCCTTTATATCTACAAAAAAAAAAATCTTTTAAACTGCTATCAAGTTTGTGTAAGCTATGTAGC
The DNA here is from genome assembly GCA_907164525.1 of Lophiomys imhausi. Lineage (NCBI taxonomy): Eukaryota > Metazoa > Chordata > Mammalia > Rodentia > Muridae > Lophiomys > Lophiomys imhausi. The sequence continues at coordinate 2,475,492 of CAJQZJ010032981.1, read as the reverse complement.
CACCTGCAGTCTAACATTCTAATCTAAAATTAAGCCATTTTCCTTTCATGCTAGTAAGACAAGTATACCTTTGGTAAATTATAGTTTGAAAAATTTACATTCTATTTTTATTATTTTTAAAAAGATTATTAACTCTTTTCTTAAAATAGTATTATTTTGTTTTCTCAAGTTACTTCTAGAACATAGTTTTCTCCCTCCTAGCCCCCCTCCCTCCATCCTTTCTTCCCACTTTTCCTCCCTCCCACCCTCTGTCATTGTTCCTTCTATTTGGGAGTCTTCTCCTCAGATGAGGTGGGCCCTCACATATACTCCCTCATATCTTCAGTCATATGAGGGACAAGAGCTTCCATTTCTACTGGGGCTTGATAAGGTACACCACTTAAGGTAATGTGTTCCACTAACCTGCAGCAGATTCCATGACTCATTGGTGCGTGAAATTTTTCCTAGGATAGATATGATAGGTTCCTATCTATTTGGGTTGTGGATTGTAGGATAGTTATCCTGTCATGTATGGTTAATATCAATTTATAAAAGAGTACATACCATGTTTATCTTTTTGGGACTGAGTCAGCTCACTTAGAATGAGCCTTTCTATCTCCATCTATTTGGTTTCAAATTGCATGATTTCCTCTTTTCTGATAGCTGTATAGTATTCCATTGTATAAATGTACCACACCTTTTTTTTAATCCAATCTTCAGTTGAAGGACATCTGGGTTGCTTCCAGTTTCTGGCTATTACAAATAAAGCTGCTTTGAAAACTGTTGAGGTAATGTACTTGTGGTTTTGTTTTGAAACTTTTGAATATATGCCCAAGAGGGATATGGCTGCGTCTTGAGGTAGAATTATTCCCAATTTTCTAAGATATCTCCAGATTGATTTCCAAAGTGGTTGCAGAAGTTTGCACTCTCACCAGCAATGGGGAAGTGTTCCTCTTTCTCCACATCCTTGCCAGCATGTGCTGTCATTTCAGTTTTTGATCTTATCCATTCTGAGAGTTGTGAGATGGAATCTCAGAGCTGTTTTAAGTTGCATTTCCCTGATGACCAAATATGCTGAACATATCTTCATGTGCCTCTGGGCCTTTAGAGATTCCTCCTCTGTGAATTCTCCATTTATCTCTGTACTCCATTTGCTGATGGGGTTATTTGATTTTTTTGTGTTTAATTTCTTCAATTCTTCATATATTTTGGATATTAGCTCTCTGTCAGATGTGGTGTTGGTGAAGATCCTTTCCCAGTGTGTAGGCTGCCGTTGTGTTCTAAGAACAGTGTTTTTGCCTTACAGAAGCTTTTCAAATTTATAAGGTCCCATTTATTGATTGTTTGTTTTAGTGCCTGAGCTACTGGTGTTCTCTTTAGGAAGTTACTACCAGTGCCAATGAGTTCCAAGCATTTCCCCACTTTTTCTTCTATTAATGTTAGTGTGTCCGGATTTATGTTGAGGTCTTTGATCCAATTAGACTTAAGTTTTGTACAGGATGATAAATGTTGGGGTAGTGTTAAGCATTCTAAATGCTAATTAATTGGTCCTGCTTGCTGTCTGTTACTTACGTTGAATTTGATTGGTTAAATAAAATGCCGAGGCCTGAGACTGGGCAAAGACAGAGAAAGATGGGACTTCCTGGGATTAGAGCAGGAAGCCTGCCCTTTAGAAAGAGGATTAATTCATTCCAGCCAAGGAGCAGGAAGAATGAAGACACACGCCATGGGTTAGGAAAAAGAACCTCATTCCACATGGCCAGGAACATCAGCATATCGTGGAGAATGGCATTTCAAGGGGACGTATGTATATATGGGGTCATATTTGGGTAATAGAATTAAGAGCTAGCTTAGATGGGCTAGGATTGCACAACTCAGGCCAAGGCTTGTTAAAATCCATGTGGTGTCTATATGTGTATCCATTTGTAATGGCTGCTTAAAGATTAACAACTGCCGAGCCAATTAACAATAATATAAATACTGTATAAATAGTTTAATTAGTCATATTTTTCTTTTCACAGATAAATATGGATTTATTTGCATTCTTTTACATGTTGACATCCAGTTAGACCAGTACCATTTATTGAAGATGCTTTCCTTTTTCCATTGTATGTTTTTGGTTCTTTGTCAAAAATTAAGTGACTGTAGGTGTGTGGGTTTAATTCTAGGTCTTCAATTTAATTCCATTAGTTAACTGTTCTGTTCCTACACCAGTACCATGCTGTTTTTAATATTACTGCTCTACATTACAGCTTGAAATCATGGATGGTGATACCTCCAGATGTTCTGTTATTTTTACATGAGTAATTTGGCTATTCGGGGTCTTGTGTTCTTCCATATGAAATTGAGGATTGATTTTTCCAGATCTGCAAAGAAGTGAGTTGGTATTTGGATAGGATTCACATTGAATCTGTATATTGCTTTTGGTAAGATGGACATTTTTATTATGTTGATCCTACCTATCCATGAGCAAGGGAGATTTTCCATTCTTCTGATATCTTCTTCAATTTCTTTCTTCAGGGACTTGAAGTTCTAGTCATATAGGTCTTTCACTTGCTTGGTTAGAGTTACCCTCAGGTATTTTATATTGTTTGTGGCTGTTGTGAAGGGTGTTGATTCTCTTATTTCTTTCTCAGCCCATTTATTATGGTGTAAGGAAGGGCTACTCATTTTTTTGAATTGATTTTGTAGTCAGCCACCTTGCTGAAGGAATTTAGCAGCTGTAGGAGTTCTCTGGAGGAATTTTTGTGGTCATTTATGTATACTATCATATCATCTGCAAATAGGGATACTTTGACTTCTTCCTTTCCAATTTGTATCCCCTTGATCTCCTTTAATTGTCTTCTTGCTCTACCTAAAACTTCAAGTACTATGTTGAAGAGATAGGGAGAGAGTAGGCAGCCTTGCCTTGCCCTTGATTTGAGAGGAAATGCTTTAAGTTTCTCTCCATTTAGTTTGATGTTGGCTATTGGCTTGTAAATTGACTTTATTATGTTTAAGTATGGTCCTTGTATGCCTGATCTCTCCAAGACTTTTAAAATGAAGGGGTGCTGTATTTTGTCAAAAGTTTTTCCAGTGTCCAATGAGATGATCATGTGGTTCTTTTCTTTCTGCTTCTTTATGTGGTGGATTATATTGATGGATTTTCTAATGTTGAACCACCCCTGCATCCCTGGGATGAAGTCTACTTGACCATGTTGTATGATATTTTTGATGTGATCTTGGATCCAGTTTGCAAGTATCTTATTAAGTATCTTTGCATCCATGTCCATAAGGGAAATTGGTCTGAAATTTTCTTTCTCTTTTGGGTCTTTGTGAGCTTTAGGTATCTGGGTAACTGTTGCCTCATAGAATGTGTTTGGCAGTATTCCTTCTGTTTCTATGTTGTGGAAGAGTTTGAAGAATATTGGTGTTAGCTCTTCTTTGAATGTCTGGTAGAATTCTGTACTGAAGCCATCTGGCCCTGGGCTTTTTTTGGTCAGAGACTTCTAATGACTTCTTCTCTTTCCTTAAGTGTTATAGGACACTTTAATTTGTTTACCTGTTCTTGATGTAACCTTGGTAGGTGGAATCTATCAAGGAAATTGTCCATTTCATTCAGATATTCCAATTGTGTGGAGTATAAAGTTTTGAATTAGGACCTAATGATTCTTTGGATTTCCTCAATGTCTGTTGTTATTTCCCCCTTTTCATTTCTGATTTTGTTGATTTGGGTATTTTCCCTCTGCCTTTTAGTTAGGTTAACTAGGGGCTTGTCTGTTTTGTAGTTTTTCTCAAAGAACCAATTCTCGGTTTTATCGATTCTTTGTATTGCTCTTTTTGTTTTTAAGTTGTTGATTTCAGCCCTGAGTTTGATAATTTCCTCTTGTCTTCTCCTCTTGGGAGTGTTTGCGTATTTTTGTTCTAGCTCCTTCAGGTGTGCTTTTAGGTGGCTAGTATGGGAACTCTCCAGTTTCTTTTTGAAGGAACTTAGGGCTATAAACTTTGCTCTTAGCACTGCTTTCAATGTGTCCCATAAGTCTGCGTATGTTGTGCCTTCATTTTCATTGAGTTCTAAGAAGACTTTAATTTCTATTTTTATTTCTTCCCTGAACCAGCAGTCATTGAGTAGAGAGTTGTTCACTTTCCATCTTTTTGCAGGCTCTGTTATTTTTGTTATTGTTGAAGTCTAGCTTTATTCCATGATGGTCTGATAAGTTATGGGTTTCTTTATACATTGGGTCTTTGTGAGGTTTAGGTATCAGTGTGACTGTGGCCTCATAGAATATGTTTGGCAGTATTCCTTCTGTTTCTATGTTGTGGAAGAGTTTGAAGAATATTGGTGTTAGCTCTTCTATGATTGTCTGGTAGAATTCTGTGCTGAAACCATCTGACCCTGGGCTTTATTTGGGTGAAAGACTTCTAATGACTTCTTCTAGTGTGATTTCAATTTTCCTGTATCTGTTGAGGATTGCTTTGTGACTGAGTATATGGTCGATTTTAGAGAATGTTCCATGAGGTGCTGAGAAGAATGTGTATTGTTTTGTTTTGGGGTGAAATGTTCTGTAGATATCAATTAGGTCCATTTGATTCATGACATATGTGAGGTTCTTATTTCTCTGTTTGGTTTCTGCATCATTGATCTATCCAGTGTTGAGAGTCATGTGTTGAAATCTCCTACTATTAATGTGTGAGTTTCAATGTGGGATTTGAGCTTCAGTAGTGTTTCTTTAATGAATGTGGGTGGACTTACATTTGGGGCATGGATGTTTAGTATTGAAATTTCATCTCGGTGGATTTTTCCTTTGATGAGTATGTAGTGTCCTTCCCCATCTCTTTTGATTAATGTTGGTTGAAATTCCAATTTATTACATACTAGAATGGCCACTCCAGCTTGTTTCCTGGATCCTTTTGCTTGGTATATATTTTTCCAGTCTTTTACTTGGAGATAATGCCTACCTCTTTTGCTGAGGTGTGTTCCTTGTAAGCAGAAGAATGTGAGATTCTGTTTTCACATCCATTCTGCTAATCTGTGCCTTTTTATTGGGGATTTGAGTCCATTAATATTGAGAGATATTAATGACCAGTGATTGTTACTTCCTGCCATCTTTATGTTGGTGAAAATAGTGTGTGAGTGAGCTTCTCTTCTTTTGGTTTTTCTACAGGTATGCTATTTGCTTCAGTGCTCTCCTGTGTGTAGTTAACCTCTTTGGGTTGGAATTTTCCATCTAACATCTCTGTAGAGCTGAATTTGTGCATAGATCTTGTTTGAATTCACTTTGTCATGGAGTATCTTGTTTTCTCCATCTATTTTGGTTGACAAATTTTCTGGGAATAGTAGTCTGGCCTGTCATTTGTGGTTTTTTAAGGTCTGCAAGATGTCTTTCCAGGCCCTTCTGGCTTTTAGCTTCTCTGAAGAAAAGTCAGATAGGTTTGCCATTATATGTTACTTGACCCTTTTCCCTAGCAGCTTTTAATATTCTTTCGTTTTTCTGTACCTTTAATGTTTTGATTATTATGTGGCAGGAAATTATCTGGTCTAATCTATTTGGAGTTCTGTAAGCTTCTTGTACAGTTATAGGTATCTCTTTTTTTAGGTTTGGGATATTCTCAGTGATTTTGTTGAAGATTTTTTCTGGTCCATGGAGCTGGGAGTCTTCTCTTCTATTCCTATTATTCTGAGATTTCGTCTTTTCATTGTGTCCTTGATTTCCTGAAGGTTTTGTGTCAGGACTTTTTTAGATTTGACATTTTTTTGACAGATGTATCCATTTCTTCAATTTTATCCTCTGTGCCTGAAATTCTTTCTTCCATCTCCTCTATTCTGTTGGTGATGCTAGTCTCTCCAGTTCCTGTTCTTTTCTTAAGATTTTCCAGTTCTATGGATGTCTTGGATTGGATTTTCTTCATTGCTTCAACTTCCCTTTTCAGGTCTCCCATTCCCTTAAGATCTTTATTCATTTCCATCACCTCCTTTGCAGTACTTTTTTGTTGCTCTCTGAGGTATTTGATTTTCTCCCTTAGGCCTCCTATTATTAATATAAGCATATAAGCATAGGATTAAGGTAATTTTCCTTTGTTTCAATCGTGTTAGGATGTCCAGAGTTGTCTGTAGCATTATTGCTAGTTTCTGGAGACGTCATATTGCTTTGTTTTTTTTTTTTTTTTTTTTTTTTTACCATGTTCTTTCACTGACCTTTTTTGCCATGTGATTGACCCTTCTGTTGTGTGTTCATTTCTTTTGTCAGTTGACCTTGGTGTTCTGGAAGACTCCCTGCCCAGGGTTGGCTGATACTGAGATCCTGGTGTCCACCACCAGATGGTGGCAGGTTCCTGTAATAGACTGGCTCTCAGAGAGGAGAATGACTATTGTTCTCCTCAAGTGGTTGTGACTCAATTGGACCAATATACAGGGGATTGGAGTTGGCAGGGGGTTGTTCTCTGAGAACCTGGGAGCTGGCAGGTCTTCTTAAAAAGGCAGGTAGAATTGTGATTGGGCCTGTGTTCTCCCCTCAGTGACGCAGTTGATCTGGTTCAGCAGCTAGGCTGACCATGCAGGTAGAGAGCTCCAACCCAGACAGGCGCCAGCCTCAGTGTGCCTGTTGCTAACTGCCTCAAATGCTTGGGTGCTAGGGTTAGTGACCCGCCCCAATATTTGTGGAGAACACACAGTCACCTCTCTGTTTGCAGTCAGTCATGGCTCCTAATTGCTTTTCTGTGACTGGGTTAGGTCTCTGCCACTCAGCTACAGTACACACTGTGCCACTATGTTGGGAATTTCAAAAAAAAAAAATCTTACTTACCTTTGTTCTTGTGGTCCAGCCACAACAATTATCTTGTACTAATCTGTTCCATTCATGTATGTGCATTCACCTCTGAGAAGTTAGAAACTTGTTTTTTACCACTTGCAGGAATGGGACTGAAAATGCATGAGTAGTGAACAGGAGTTGGTATGTTGATGTGCCATGTCTAGAATTTGTATCAATGAACAAGTAGTGAGAACCAAATCAACTAGACAGGGCTCACATGATCTCATAGAAACTGAAACAGCAAACATGGGGCTACACCAGGTCCTCTGTGTTTATTTTATGTCTACAAGCTTGATGTTCTCATGAGACTCCTAACAATGGGAGTGAGGGTATTTCTGACTCTTTTGAGTCAGTATATATCTTGAATTCTTTTCCTTCTGTTGGGTTGTCTTGTCTAGCCTCAATAGGAGAACTCTCTCTTTGGGTTATTGTATCTTGTTTTGTCCTGTTTAGCTGTCATTACTTTGAGACCTGTTCTTTTCTGAAGATTCAACAGATGTGGAGTGGATATAGAGGAGAGAGGAAAAGCACTTTTGCAATAATAATTGCCAAATAATATGTGCCAAGGAAAATATATATAGTATTTTATTTATAGATAAATGCAGTATCTAGTCACCAAATAATTTATAAAAAAACTAACATTGTTAACTACAATAAAACCCCCATAATTGTAGATCTTTTCAATACAGAAACAAATAAAAGGCTTTCGGAGTTTAGAAACAACATTATGGCTAGGGTGTATTTTAGGAAAGAAATCTAAGTTGTATTTTAAGGAAACAGTAGAATAGTGTACTCAGTTGTGTGAAGGAGCACACATCAAAATCTCACAGGCAAAAAGACAGATAAGGACAGTACCCAATAAAGAAGCTATCAAAAGATAGGGAAAAATTTTAAGTTTTTCCAAAGCAATGGCTTTGATCATATGAGCTTTACAACTTTGATAACACAATGTTATGAATATTTTCAATACTGTGTTATTACCCTGGAATTAAATTCATACTTTAAAATATGCTATTATAATGAATATAGAAAAATAACCAATCTACTACCATAAGTCCAATGTATAGGAAACCAAGTGTTAAACCAAACTGGACCACATTCCAGTATTTAAATTATTCAGGAATACAGTTTATCTTATATCTGGTCATCTCTATTTCAAGTATCCTGCAAGACTATCTTTTTATATCAAAAGTGCTAATGGGATGTCCAATTATATCTGATATTATAAATGAAAACTTGACATTTATAAAATCTATTCTATTATCAATAAGTTAAATGGTAGTTTTTACCTAGATACTTAGATATGTCTGATAAGACTGTATAATTATATCCTTTTTTAGCTTTTATCAACTTTACCAATGTAACAATGAGACCTAATATTTTGATAATATTGTATGATCCCCCAAAATATTAGAGATCAGATTTGGGGGGGAACATATATCCAGCAGCTGCTCTTCATGATTTTCATTGGACAGCTACCCAATCTTTTCTACCTGACACTCTGTAATTCTGTGTTACTGGACAGAGAGGCAAAGCAGGTGTGTTTCTGGAGTGCCTGCCTCAGTTGCTTTCTGGAAATAGCCACACAGTCATATTTAGTAAAAGGCCAGTACTTTCTATTATCTGGGAGGGTACAGACAGAGTATCTTGTTCTGTTGTCACATCTAATTTGCTATTTTTCTGAATTATTTTGAATCATTTTGCAAGATTTTCATAAGTGATTTAAATAATATATATTTTATCTAATAGATTGCTTCCTTTCTGGAAAATTTCTATGGCCATGATCTTTAGACTTTTCAAATGCATGTACAAAGAATAAAGTTTCCTCCTGTTCTTAGGGTTGAAATGTAATCAGGAATAACTCAATTTTCATTTCCCGACTATCCTGGGTATAACAGTTTGTACTCATTTTAGCAAAAACATGAAGGATACATGTTAATAAAGTAAGGATTTTTAAAACAGACATTGTTAATGATAAATAGCTCCTTATTTTGAGTGACAGTTGAAAACTATTTGATGCTGATTGGTAAAAATAACTAAGTGGGCTGTGACATATGCTGTGGCCTGGAAGATGTCAAGTTCTGCCATACTCTCTGTTTGGGAAACAGGGATCAATGTGTCATGTGGATAATTGGAAGTTCAGTGTATCCAGGAGACAAGCAGTTAATACAGACTGAACATTTAGACAAAGCTCACACAGATAAGAATTCAAAGCTACCATAAAGTACTTTCATCATATGTCATATAGGCATTATTGAAAACTGTTCATTTATTGTTTATAATACTTAAAAATCTTTGCTCTAAAATATCCAGAGAAATGAATTATATACCAAAACATCATGCACAAAACTTTTGCTAACAGTCCTGAGCTTATAAATTATTGGCAACTTAGTAATTAATATAGAATTGTTTATCGAATCCACAATACCCAGAGAAGGTACCATGCCATTGTCCACATGAAAACTAACAGTTGAAAGCTGTTATTATTATGAACTCCATGTTATCGCTAAAAGATGATGATATGTAAGCATGGTAATATAGCAGAAGCAACTACAGAAGGTATTCTTGCAGATCTCTCTGGTAGACCCACATGTTTCAGTTACAAGCATCCAATACCAGTTAGTGACTGTCTGTAATTCCAGTCTCAAGAGTATAATGTCATATTCTATCTTCCTTGGACATTTATGTGGTTTACAGGTATGTGTGTAGACAAATATATGTAATATATATTAATATATAAATATTTATTTATATAAATTTGTTTATATAAAAAAATAATCTTATCATGAGATATTTTAAAATATTTGCATAATTAGTTTGAAAAAAATTGAAGCAAGACTGAAGATCAAAGTTAAGGTTCTCTGAGTTCCTTATCACCAATATGATTTGGACAAAATTTTCTTACAAGAGATAACTTTCTAAATCATGCTAAAATGTTTTATAATAGTACTGAACTTTGAATGATTATACATAAATTTCGCTGCTCTTTTTCTAAAAATCTATTGGAAATGTTTAATAAAATTTTAAAGGAAAGAAACACAGATATCTTCATAACCTTTTAGTGGAAAAAATATACATCTGTTTCTAAGTCATAAGATATTAAAATTAAAGTCCACAAATGAAAGACATAATATAAATAGCAAAAATAAATCAATCACTCAAATAGAATAAAACATACTTTAAGATTTTACAATTGAGTTTTATATTAATCTGGATTGTGTAAAATAGCTTCTGATTGGAACCATATTTTAAATTATTTTTATATTTTGATAACTTTTTACATGTATATAATGAACTTTAATCCTTTTCAGCCTCTAATGCCCTCTGATTCCCACACCGTCTTCCATACAAACCTATTTTCCCAGCAAGCTCCTTTCCTACACAATAATCTTCCACCATGTTCATGTAGGTAACCCTGTTTAAACTTTTTTTGGGTCATTGACAGAGGAGATTTCAAGACAGCTTAATATTGACTATGTTCTGTTGTTACCAATAATCATTCTTATGCAGGTCTACAATAAAAAAGATCAAACGAGACAAAAAGATATACAACATATATAGTTTAGCATTGAAATTGAATAAGGAAAATTAATGTTGGAGCCCAGCCTTGTATTGAATAAGAACAAAAGTTTAAAGAAATATCTGTCACAAATAAAATAAAAAGACAATGTCTCTCAGTGCAAGACCCCAGACAGCTAATCTTCTAACTGGTAAAAAAGAAAATGTCTGAGTAATTTTTCTATACCTAGACAGAAACAAAAACAACAACAAAAAGCTTCTGAAAATATAACTTGAAGAGGGTGTCAGTTTCCAACTCATGTGGACCTACAAATTTGGCAGTATTATCCACACTTATTAGGGTTAGGAGTAATGAAAAATACATGAGTAAAGGGGTTATAGAATTCTCTTCTATGATTAAGGAGAGACACTAAGGCTAGGTGTGCGGCAGAAAAGCATTAAGGAATTAAGAGTCCACACATGAAGCCCTGAAAATAAAGCCTCTATTGCATTGGAGAACCTATGATTTTGGAGATGACAGAGTCATGAGACATCTTCCAAGGAGAGCTGCAGACAATAACTAAAACTATACCAAGAGAAAAAAATGTGAAAACACTTAAGCTCTTAGATATCAGGCAATGTATCTATTTGAACTTTGCTTTGGTGGGTTTTGGTCTCTCTTTGGTTCAGCATTTTCTTTATTATCTGCATATTCCTCCCCTTTGGAATAGTAATACATGTTCTGTGCCTTTTTGTGCTGGATTTATGTGATTATCTTTTGGATATTACAAAAAGTTACAATTAAGAAATTGCCTTTACAAGCTGGAGACCAAGAACAGGGTACACCCTTGTGAGGATACAGTGGCAGTTCTAGCTGATACTCCTTGCAGTGGGGGAAACAGGGTCTGAAGAGGCCTTCTAGGTAGGTAGGAATTCTAGGGGAGGGAGAGAATCTTCAACCCACCCACAAAAATTCAACCCAATAGTTACCCTGTATACAAGAAGTGCAGGGATAAAGATATACCAGAAGTTGAGGGAATGTCCAACAAAGAATAGAACCAACATGAAACCTACCCTAGCAGAGAAAGCCAATCCCTACCAAAATTAATGATACTCTGCCATGGTTAAACGTAGCTGTCTCTAATAACCTCCACGTAGCAAGGATCCAAACAGAGGCTGAGACTCACTGCCAAATAATAGCCAGAGCATGGGGTGTCTGGTGGAAGAATAGGGGGAAGGATAGAAAGACCTGGAGGAGATAAGAACACCACAAAACCAAGAGTGACAAATAACCTACGCCCATGGGTGCTCACAGAAACTTAAAGACTAATCAAAGAGCATGCATGAACTCAACCTAGGCCTCCCCTATGCATATGTAACCAATTGGCAACTTGGAAAACATGTGGGTCCCGTAGCAAGTGGAGTTGGGGCTATCTCTGACATGGACTCTGATGCCTGGTTTTTGAACACTTCCTCCTAACTGGGCTGTGGTGCATGGTCTCAATGGAAGAAGAGTTTCTCAGTCCTGATCCGACCCGATATGCTGAGGTAGGATTGTATGGAGAGAGCTCCCCTTTTCTGAGAAGATAGGGAGGCAGAATAGAAGGAAGGGAGTGGAAGGGCATAACCCTGAGGAGGAGAGGGAAGGGGTATGATTGGGATGTTAAATAAATAGATTAACAAAGAAACTTAATTATATTTTTAAAAAGAGATTGTCTTTAGTCTAATTTAAACATAGTTGAACCAATTGAAGGACACGGCAACTTCTGAAGTTGGACTAAAAGCATTTGGCATCATAAATGGACACAAGTGTTTGGTGGCCAGAGAGTGGGATAAGGTAATTTGAACAATAATGGCCCCATAGGACATATATTTGAATACTTACATGGTACATAATTGGTAGATCTCTTTGGGAATAATTAGAAGGTCTGAACATATGTGAGGAAGTATGTCACTGGGGAATGGACTTTCAGGTTTCTTAAGTCTTATACCATTTTCTGTGAGCTCTCTCAGCCTTGTGATTATGTCTCAAGATATGATCTCTCAGCTATTGCTTCAGTCTCATGCCTGCCTGCCTGCCTGCCTGCTGCTTTGCTCCCACTGTGATGGTTATGAACTCTAACATTTTGAAAGTCTAAGTTCAAAGTCTATGATTTTTAAAATATAAATTTCTTTGTGATTCATCCCAGCAATAGAGAAAGAACTGAAAGTTTTATTCCCCTAACAAGTAAACAGTTTCTTTTAAAATAATTTCATCACTTATGATTTGTGTGTGTGTGTGCATGTGCGTGTGTGTGTGTGTAACTATTTGAATATATGCATACCTATGTGTACAGATTCTCACAGAGGCCAAAAAATGATGTTAGATTTAGAGGATTTTGTGAGCTGCCTGAATTAGCGTTTGGAATCTGAACTCCATTTGTACTTATAAGAGCAGCAAGGGTTCCTGGGTGGTTCAGCCATTTCTACACTATAATTTCGTAAAAGTAAATAAATAAACAAACAAACAAACAAATAAATAACCATAAGTTTCTCTTTTGAATTGAAGACTTTTTCTTCCTTTTTTATAATTTATTTTTTATTTCTTTAAGTTACACCTCAATCACAATCCCCTCCCTACTCCCCCCTCCAGTCCCGCCCTCCCACCCTCTTTCCCCTCAACCCACCATTCTCTACCTTTTTTAAAAAAAATTTCTTCCAGTTACATCTCAATCACAATCCTTTCCCTACTCCCCCCTCCTGTCCCACCCTTCCATCCTCTTCCCCCTCAACCCCACATCCTCTACCACTTTTTTTCAGTTTAAGGTAGATCTTTTCCCCCCAACAGCTCCCCCTTTCAGTCCAACAAATGGTTCTTTCTCTTATAACAATAAATACAGTAGAAAACAACTGAAATAAATAGACCACAATTCTGAGAGTTATATGGCTTAGCATACATTTTCAATGCCCAGTCCATATGTATTTGGCCCCTGACTTTAACGTTCTACTATCTAACTATCTCCATGAGTTTAAAGTTCTCTAACTCAGCTTTCATACTAACTTGCATCACAATTTTAAAAACATCTTCTTAGATCCAGAACACCCTCTTGATTCATAAACAACTCAAAATTTAATTATGAGACTCTAGCTATCTATTCTTCAACCACCTCAAAGACCTGAGAGGGATAAATATATCTGATTATATAGGAAGTGCAGGGCCCGCAGCTTCCAAAACTAAGAAGTGACATACCCATGACTGCCTCGACAGTTCCCATTTTCTCTCCATACATTACAGCATCAATGTTCAGCTGTTTGGCCCCGTTTCTCTGACAGTCAAAATTTCAAATGGTAAGATTTTGATCTAAGGCTGTCATTATGCCAGTCCCATTCTCTCTGGGGTCCTACAAGTTCATCTGAGAGATATAACCCCGGTTTAATTGGAAGACCTAAACCTTTCTAGCTTATACTTTCTACTTCAGAAGTTCATTTCCTTTGGACCATCTCTATTTAGTGGAATTTCTCAGAGATAAGCATCAAAAAATATATGACAGCAAAGATGGAGATTACAGTAAAAGTGTTAAAAATGATTGTGAGAATATTAGGGCTTAAAAAAAGAATTTTAATATATGTAAACTAACATTTTATATTTTATGAATGCAAAAATCTTAGTGGCTCAGACACCTGTGCAATCAAAATGCTATGAAATTTCTTTGAACTCTTTAAATTTGGGTTGATATAGCCCATTTATTTAAAGTGTTTAATAACATATGCACTAATTAATTGTTTAAACCTACACTGACTGGCAAACTTTCTGTTATCCCTGATAAAATATAGATCACCCTGAACACTTATGCATAATTTGCATATGAGTGACATTTATAAATAACAGAAACTTAATTTGTTAGTAAAATAAAATTAAAAAGTTTCTTCATGTGCTTTGTTGAAATGATTACTGGGGTCATTAATCAAATAAGTCACTTTTGTTCTTAGTTTGATGGCAGATGAATGAATAAATGCACAGAGAAAGGGCATTTGCTTAGTTGTGGGTTTTCACCAAAAAAGTTAAATTTTAATAAGCAAGGAAATTTAGAAGTATAAGATATATTGATGAAGTTAAACATTTTAAAAACTTCCTTAACATCTTTATATCAAGAAATCACACACACACACACACATGTATATATCTTGCTGGATTTATTCTTTATTCTTAAAACAATATTTGGTGGGGCTATGTATATTTTGAGGAAATTATTACATCATTTTGTGTATGTGAATGGTTGCGTTAAATAAACCTGAAGCAATGCATACACAAAGCACGAGACACAGAAAGCATTGGTTGAATACTAATGAATCTATAAGAATTTAGAATGGGTCTCTTGGCGAAGGTCAAGTAAACATTTTTGAATATTGGAGCCTGTAAACAAAATAATCTTATAATTTCTCTATTAACACTTATGAAAAGCATTATGAGACTCTTGCCATTATTTTTATTTAATCATGTGCTTCAGCCAGTTGTTTAAGAGATCATCATAGACATAGCATTAAAAAAAAAGAGCCCTTATGGGCCCAAATATTGATTAAGTATGCTTTTAGTTTGTGTGAGACAGTAAAGTAAAATTAGACTGTCAAGATGCTATTTCACAGCTTGACTTTGTGGTGACTGCCTATGACCCGAGATTCTCAGGAGCCTAAAAGGAAAGGACCACTTAAAATCATGAGTTCAAAACCCAGTCTATGCAAAGTAGGAAATTCTTGTCTCAAAAATGATTACTTCAAAACATAAAGATCTTAATTTCCCATGAGTAATATGTATTACTGTAGTACCATCATCCCCACCTTCAAAATCACTTAGTGAACAATTCCTGTAACTAGTTTGTTGAACTTCTGTTTGTTTAACATAAAGAGTAGGTATTTCTTTGACAATATACAATGTCCATAAAATAGTGAAAAGGTAATCACTGCTTCTTAATGAAACATGCCTGTAACCTCATCCTGAAAGAGGATGGCAATCATCTGTAGCCATTTGACTTCCAGCACCATCTTTTAAAAAACCCTATGTGTCATATTTTCAGCTGAATCTAAGAATGCCAAACACTGGGTTGGAAATCTATGCTAAATGTTTATGAAAATTACAAGGATACAATAACTTTATGTTTTAGATTAGTAACTCAATCCACTTGGTATACTCCAAAATGTACAATACATTGTTTTTTATTTATCAATGGTAAAAGCAGTTAGAAATTACCTCTCCTACCCAAATCAGCAAATATATACAGTTGAAAGCCACAGGGGAGGATAACCAATTATAGGATGAATTCTAGAAAGAGGAAGGCCAAGACAGCTTCCACTAACAATCGCAAATTTTGTCAAAGACTAGATATGCTCAAGGGTGTAGAGAAAAGACAACTTTCAGAAAGGTGTATGTTATTAAATGGAGCATTTCTATACTCCTTCCTAAGAGTGCCAGACATGGACACATTTGTTAAACCAAACCTAGGAAATGAAATGTCTAAATAATTGGTTCTCCTCCACCAAGGACTGTCTACTGGTTAACAAATAGATAGAAAGATATAAAATTAAAGTCTATTTTGAGAATTTCATAAATGAGTTGTTTATTTACATGATTTCAACACCCACAATCCAGTTCTTCAGATGTTCCTTCACCCAGTCTCTCTCAAATTATTGACCCTGTTCTATTATTATTTTTGCAAATATGTATATGTGCACATGTCTAAATACAACCTGCTTGTTCCATTTAGTGTTGTTCACGTGTTACATGTTTTAGGACTGACCATTTGGGATTGAGTAGCCATCAGGGGAATGTGTCAGTAAAATACTGATTTCTCCTTTCTTAGTTACCATTATTAGCTTATAGCCCTTCTAGGGATGGGGAATTCTAAGATGTCATTAATTCACTGTGACATTTCAACTGATGTTTTATTGTACAGGTCTTGCTTAGGCAACTATATTGTTAAGCTTTTAAGATTATGTGTGCAGTCCCCCCTCTTGCTCCCACACACTAACACACACACAGACACACACAAATATATATAGTTTCCCAGAAGATCTCTGATCATCTGACATATTATTTCCCACCCCATCCCTTTCTTCAATGTTCTCAAAGTCTTAATATAGAATATATCTAAGATATAGAACATATAGATATAGCCTTGTGTTATATAAACCTGGGCTGGTCATTTCTGTGGATTTCTCTAATTGTCCCTGCTCAAAGAGTCTTCTTTGAGGAGGGGTGAAAACTGCACTTACCTGCCATTATAATCTAAGGATTGGTATTTATAATGCAGATAGATATTGTACTGGCTTAGGAAAGTATGAGTTAGTGGGCTAGCCTCTAGAATCTCTCCAGAATCTATGACATCACCAGTAATGAAGACCTTTCTAGATTTGCAGTACCAGACAGGAATTCTCTCCTTTTGAGGCCTTAAGTCCAAATGTCAGCTGTCGGTCACATCCTAGATATAAGTGCAACTAATATAATCTTGAGAAAATCTTCGCAATTGAACATTGATGTGTTTTCTAGGATTTACAGTGTGACTATTGATTGGTATTTTTTCTTGGAAGCTTGCTAAGCCCCTTCTGGTACTAATACATGTAAATCTTCATGTAGGAAGTTTGCAGGTGAATTCAAGCTTAACTTTCATAGGTCCTATGTCTAAAGTGTGTTGT
>CAJQZJ010032981.1:2418594-2458551 GCA_907164525.1 Lophiomys imhausi | reverse complement strand
GTTTTAAGTAAATATAAGATAACATGTTTCCTATAGCCTTTTCAGACGTTGGTGATATTTATCCCTCCTCACTCTCTACCTTTGAAATGGACTCCCTCCTCATCACCACATAATGTCTCTTCCCTCTTTCCGACATTTCACCTTTTATGGCATATATGTCCTACTATCAACTGTCTAGAACTCCCCACTTCTTGCATGGTTCCATTATACATTCTGGATTTCTGCAGTTATTCTAGTTTATATATTCATATATTAAAATTTGGAAATAGAGTCCACAAATATGAGTGAATATTTGGTGTTTGCCTTCTAGGTTATCTCACTCAAGATAATAATTTGTAGTTCCATCCATTTACCTGCAAAATATAACATTAAGAGGTACATAAATCCTCCAAAATATAAAATGAAAAAAAATGGAAGAAATAATTTGTTTTGATGATGATGATGATGATGATATTGGTATAATGTCAATTTTCTAATATTTTAAGTAATTTATTTTTAAATTCAAAAGCATTGTTATGTAAAGAGATAAATTAATTATATTTCTGTAAATATCATTACTGTCTTAGCTAGGTATTTCATTCCTGTGAAGAGACACCATGACCATGGAAACTATTATAATATAAAACATTTAATTGGGACTGGCTTACAGTTTCAGAGGTTCAGTCCATTGTCATCATGGTGAGAAGCACAGAAGTGTGCAGGCAAACATGAGGATGGAGGAGTTGAGAGTTCTATATCTTAATTTGAAGGCAGCACAATGAGACTAGAAATCAACACTGGGTGGAGTTTGAGCACAGGAGACCTCAAAGACCAATGAAAGAGTTCCTCCAATAAGACCACACCAATCCAAGAAGGGCACATCTCCTCAGAGTACCAACTCCCAAGCAATCAAATACATGAATCTATGTGTGCCAGTGCTATTCAAACCACCACAGTGACTGTGGTCTTTTCACTGACTTACTACAAAATCAGAAAGAAATTCCTACTTACTGTTCTTCACTGTAGTTAATTAAATGTCTTGCTTCTTCCAGGTCAAGTATAATTTGCTTAAAGTTTACTTTTTGTTTTAAAAGGCAGCACATGCAAAGCAGAGAGTCTTTCAATGAAAGACAAATATGTTGCCTTTATAGCACACAAACCATTTTGCTATGAATTTGTGTATGTCATTTTATAACTTGTGTACAAACATGCAATAGGAGAATAAACCATAGTACAATTTAAGTGAGATACGAATGTCAAGTTAGTAAACTTCTGGCAACTTTCTTCAGAGAAATAAGAATAAGAAAGAATCCCCAAAACTGAGTTTATTCAAACTTGTCTCCAGAATTTACTGTGATGCATAATGGAAACATTTAAGGAAAATAGAATTTGTTGTTACTAGGATAATATATCCTTAAATTAGACTGCAATTAAGTAATTTTTATACTTTAGTGATTCAAGCCACTATGAAAAGGTTGACAGAATTTTGTTTCTTGAGTTGTTGTTTTCTGAAGTATAGTAATTGATAACAATGGAAGAATAACTTAGAATGGTGCCAAATGCCTTTAATCTCAGCACTTGGGAAGCACAGGCAGAGAGATCTCTGTGAGTTTCAAGATAATCTTGTTTGTATTGTGAGTTTCAGGAAGCCAGATACAAATAGAGAGAAACTAACTAAACAAAATATATAAATAAAATATATTTAAATTTAAAAGATGAATTGAGTATAAGAAATCATATTTGTGTCATTTATTCAATTGTTTTTACTAATAGCAATCATGAATGATATATTTGCTTTTATTTTCAAATAATTTAGATAAGTAGACTTAACATGTAAAATTTAAAACAATAGGATAATCAATAACTTTTTGCTTTGTTGTTTTGTGTTGCTGTGTGCTTGTATATGAGAAAACACACTGTGTACAAGTGTGGAAGTCAGGGGAAAGTGATCTGCATTTGTTCATCTCACCAGAACTGAAATTCCTAGTCTGAGCAACTACATTTGACATTTTTACTTGGGTTCTGAAGATTGATTTCAGGTCCTTGTACTTTCAAGGTGAATGTGCTACCAAAAGAATCTTCAGACCTCCAGCTTCTCTACCTTCTGTTTTCTAAGTGTTTAGTCATTACAGAAATAAGTATACCATTTTTAGAATTTATAGTATTTCAATTTTGTATATAAACTAATTTTACATGTACATATACATGAATGCAGACATATGAAAATAATCATATATCTGTCAATTCCTTAGTATTTCTTTACAATACAGTACCATACTATACATCACTCATCAACTTGTTTTATTCAGTTACTAGACATACTACATAGTTTTCACATAAAATGCCATTTTAAGTTCATAGTATGATTATACATACATTTTAGACATTTTCCCTTATCTATTAATTATCTACTGAGGAAATGCATACAGATGTGCTTTAAATATCTATAATCTCATCCATATGTGCACATCAGGACAGTAGTTTCTTAGGTGTAACATAAAAGTAATATAAATTAATTTTTATCTATTTAAAGTTTCAACAGTGTACCAACTTATATTACTACTTATTTATTTAATAATTCTCTTAAATGCATGCAAATTCAGTAAACCAAGATTGTATTATTTATCCCATCATTGAAAATTTTTATCAAAAAGGCAACTTTCCTTGTGGAGTGAAGAATTTTCTATTCAATGTATAGAATTATGCAGCAGAAGATGGAATATGAATGCAGGTTATCTTCAAGTTGTGACTTCTAATTTCACATTCATCTGCAGCTATGCTCACCTTCCCACCAACACTTCAGGTTGGTCCATGAAAGATGGTGACATCTTTCAAAAAACATTGGGATCTATTATATTTAGTGTGTTGGGCTTTATGTTAAGGTCTTTGATTCACTTGGACTTAAATTTTGTGCAAGGTGATAAGTATGGTCTAATTTCATTCTTTTACATGTTGATATCCAGTTAGACCAGCACCATTTGTTGAAGATGCTATCCTTTTTCCATTGTATGATTTTTGCTCCTTTGTCAAAAATTAAGTGACCATAGGTGTAGGAATTGGTTTCTGGGTCTTCAATTCGATTCCATTGATCCACTGCTCTGTTTCTATACCAGTAACATGTTGTTTTTATTATTAATACTCTGTAGTATAGCTTGAAATCTGGGATGATGATACCTCCAGATTTTTTTTTCATTGTACAGGATTGATTTAGCTATTCTGGGTTTTTTGTTATTCCATATGAAGTTGAGAATTGCTATTCCTAGGTCTATAAAGAATTGTGGTGGCATTTTGATAGGAATTGCATTGAATCTGTATATTGCTTTTGGCATGATGGCCATTTTTATTACGTTGATTGTACATATCCATGAGCATGGCAGGTCTTTCCACATTCTGATGGCCTCTTCAATTTCTTTCTTCAAGGACTTGAAGTTCTTGTTATACAAGTCCTTTACTTGTTTGGTTAGAGTTACCCCCAGGTATTTTATATTGTTTGTGGCTATTGTGAAGGGAGTTGTTTCCCTGATTTCTTTCTCAGACCATTTATTTGTTGTATAAAGAAGGGCTTCTGATTTGTTTAAATTAATTTTGTATCCAGCCACCTTGCTAAAGGTGTTTATCAGCTGTAAGAGTTCTCTGGTGGAATTTTTGGGGTCGCTTATATATACTATCATATCGTCTGCAAATAGGGATAATTTGACTTCTTCGTTTGCAATTTGTATCCCCTTAATCTCCTTTAGCTGTCTTATTGCTCTAGCAAGAACTTCAAGTACTATATTGAAGACATATGGTGAACGTGGACATCCTTGTCCCTGAATTTAGAGGAAATGCTTCAAGCTTCTCTCCATTTAATTTGATGTTGGCTACTGGCTTGCTAATATAGCTTTTATTATTTCTAGGTATGATCCTTGTATGCCCGTTCTCTGCCGAACTTTTAGCTAGCTTGAAGGAGTGTTGGATTTTGTCAAATGTTTTTTCTGCATTTAGCAAGGTGATCATGTGTTTTTTTTCTTTCATCTTGTTTATATGGTGAATTACATTGATGGATTTTTGTATGTTGAACTATCCCTGCATTCCTGGGATGAAGCCTAATTGATCACGGTATATGATACTTTTGATGTGTGCTTAGATTCAGTTTGCCAGTATTTTATTAAGTTTTTTTGCATCTATGTTCATGAGGAAGATTGGGAGACAGAAACCAAACAGAGAAATAATAAGTCTGTAGTAGAACTTGAAATCCTGGATGATGATACCTCCAGATTTATTTATTTATTCATTTTTGTACAGGACTGATTTAACTATTCTGTTTTTTGTTTTGTTTTGTTTTTTGTTATTCCATATGAAGCTAAGAATTGTTCTTTCAAGGTTTGTAAAAATTGTTTTGGTATTTTGATAGGAATTGCATTGATTCTGCATATAGTTTTTGGTAGGATGGCCATTTTTATTATGTTGTTTCTAGCTATCCATGAGCTTAGGAGATCTTTCCATTTTCTCATGTCCTCTTCAATTTCTTTCTTCAAGGACTTGAAGTTCTTGCATAGAGGTTTTTCACTTGTTTAGTTAGAGTTACCCCAGATATTTATATTGTTTGTGGCTATTGTGAAATGTGTAAAAGCCTCGAATTCATTGGCACAGGTAACAACTTCCTGAGTAGAACACCGATTGCTCAGGCTCTAAGACCAACAATCAATAAATGGGACCTCATGAAACTGAAAAGTTTCTGTACAGCAAAAACATTGTCACTGTAACAAAACAGCAACCTACAGATTTGGAAAATATCTTTACCAATCCCATTTCTGACAGAGGGTTAATATTCAAAATATATAAAGAACTCAAGAAATTAAATGCCAAGAATCCAACTAATCCAATCAAAAAATGGGAAACAGAGCTAAACCAAGAATTCATAATGGAGAATCACTAATTTCAGTGATACATTTGAATAAATGCTCAACATCCCTAATCATCAGAGAAATGCAACTCAAGATGACTTTGAGATTCCGTCTCACACCTGTCAGAGCGGTGGCTAAGATCAAAAAGTCAAATGACAGCACATGCTGGTGAGGTTGTGGAGATAGGGGAAGACTCCTCCATTGCTGGTGGGAGTGCAAACTTGTACAACCATTATGGAAATCAGTCTTGCGATATCTTAGATATCTTGGAATAGCCCTACCTCAAGACCCAGCCATAACACTTCTGGGTATCCACTCAAGTGATTCCTTAGCAAACCACAGAACATATCCTCATCTATGTTCATAGCAGCCTTATTTGTAATTGTTAGAAACTGGAAACAACCCATATATCCTTCAACTGACAAAAGGATAAAAAAAATATTGTGGTACATTTACAGAATAGAATACTGCTGAGCTGTCAGAAACAAGGAAATCATAAAATTTGTAGCCAAATGGATGGAACTAGAAAAGCTCATCCTGAGTGAGCTAACACAGACTCAGAAAGATGCACATGACATCTATTCACTTATAATTGGATTTGAGCCATATTGTACAGGATAACTATCTTACAACTAGCACAACAAAAACGATCAGGAACATAGACTTTGTTACCTATCAATGAGACAATCTGCCCTAGGGGTACTACCATGTAGGCCCCCAGTGGAAAAGGAAGCTCTTAGCTCTCATATGACTGTTGACCTGAGAGGGACTAATTTGTAGGGTCACTCAACCTCAGAGGAGTAGGATGAGTGGGAGTGGGAGGAGAGGATAGGAGGGTGGAACCAGGAAGGGGAGAAAGAAGGCATTATGATGGAGATGCAACTTGATTCAATAAATAAACATTATAATAAAAAAAGAAACATTGGGTTCCTTGATCTACTTTACATCTTAAGATGTAGAGCTGACATTTTTCAGACAGATACTAAAGTCTGATTTTGTTTAAAGATATCTCAAATTTACTACAAAATGAATAACAAGAGTGATTCTGAACACTCAGGCATTTGCTGATATTTAACAATGATGCAAAACTTTTCAAATACATTTGTTTACAATTGTCAATAAAAATTTAATACTATAAAATTGACAAAATATGAAATTTATTATAAGTTGCTTAATTTTTCCCTTTTAAAAAAAGTTTGACAATTTTACCACCATTTAACCAGTTTTCAGTTGCTCTGTTTGTTGATGGTCATTGACATGTCAGAAATTGAAAATAACTACTGATGAATAAGATATTCCCACAACTTTCTATTATCACCAACTACCCTCTATTTTTTTGCTTGTGAGGAACTTGATAATTTTAGCTGGACCCTTGCATCCACATGAGTGTAAATTAATGGAATATGAAGAGTAGGAGTTTCAGTCTCAAAATAACGCTGTAATTTTTCAACAGACTTTTGATTTGCCACCTGAAAACAAATTCTTGTTTTTTTGCTGGCTTTGAATTTGGAAATTTCTCTTATTCTTCAATCAAAGCAGAATTTCTTACTTTTATTGTGACTTCTTTTGAATGTTTGAGAAATTTAATTAAGCATATAAATCCATTTTGGAGATCTGATAATAAATAGATTAGGAAGGAATTAACAGTACATATGAGTGAGGAACCTGGCATATACATAGCTCTAGGGAGTTATTTTCTCAAATAAGATGATGTAGCCCATGATTATGTCTTTCTCTAACACGGAAAAGTACTATTTATACCTTTCATTAATCAGATTCACTGTCAACAAATAAACTTTTAAAAATGAATTTTGAAAAAAAGCAACACAAAACAAAAGATCTTATATGTGTTAAAATAATAGTCATGTAAGTAAATTTTAAAAGATTTTTGGAGCTATATTTCTCTGTATTTTCAAATTTCTAACTTAACAGAGGAATTGTGTTTAACTGATAATAATAACTACAATAACAGTGTATGGTTAATAAATTAAATAGAAGTGTCTGTTAATCCCATCACTGAAAACACACAGTACAATTCACTTTCACTGCATTGTGAAAACTCCAACTTGCTCCAGAGAAGAAATGATGGCTGATTTGTCACCACTTCAAAGTTTGTGGATGCTCTGATGACGATTTCTAATTTAGTCAGATCAAACAGGTACATAGGATTTAATGATTATACTTTTAAATCTTTCCAGTGAACTTGGTAAGTAGACACAAAGCTAACTAAGTAAACAAGTAAATAAGATAAGATGATAATACAAGATAAAATAAAATGAAAGTAGAGAAATAAAAGAAAAGGGAAACACATTGATGTGTATAAATGTATCAAGAAATTTCAAAGTGCTGAAGTTTTGCTGGACACTATCAGTTCACACTGGAAGTCTCTGGAGTTCTGTTAGAATGTCTCCTAGAGTATATACCACGGCTAACATTATTTTCTTGTTCATCTGTTATACACTTTGACCCACAGGCAGTATCACAATGTATGTTTAAAAACAAGAAGTGGAGCCAGATCGGTCACTGGTCTGGAGAGGAGCACCGGCTAGAGCAAATCTAGCCCAGGAGCGGATTCAGCCCACAGCTCCAGCCACAGATCAGCAGCCTCGCCTGTCTGCCTGATATCCAGCCTGCACACGCACCTGTACACCCAACAGGGAAAAGCCTGACCACAAGAGCAAAGGTAAGTAAGATTTTTTTCCGGAGTTTCCAACATGGCAGCACAGTGTACACTGTAGCTGAGTGGCAGAGACCTACCCCAGTCACAGCAAAGCAACTAGGAGCCAAGACTGACTGCAAACAGAGCCTTCAACTGTGTGTTGTCCACAAATACTGGGGCGGGTCACTCACCCTAGCACCCAAGCATTTGAGGCAGTCAGCAACAGGCACACTGAGGCCAGCACCCAACTTGAGTGGAGCTCCCTGCCTGCACAGTCAGCCTAGCTGCAGAACCAGATCAACTATGTCAGTGAGAAGAGAACACAGGCCCAATCACAACTCTTCCTGCCTTTCTGAGGAGACCTGCCAGCACCCAGGCCCTCAGTGAATAGCCTTCTCCTGACTCCAATCCCCTGAATATTGGTCCAATTGGGTCACAAGCAGTTGAAGAGATCGGCAGCCACTCTCCTCTCTGAGAGACAGTCTATTATAGGAACCTGCCCACCATCTGGAGGTAGACACCAGGATCTCAGAATCAGCCAACCCTCAGGGCAAGGAGTTTTCCTGAGCACGAAGATCAACTGACAAAAGAAACAAACAACACCAGGGTCAATCAGATGACAAAAAGCCAGTGCAAGAACATGGTCAAAAAAACCAAAAAACAATAGGATGTCTCCAGATCCTAGCAATAATGCTATAGAAAACTCTGAACATCCTAACACGATTGAAACAAAGGAAAATAACCTTAATCCTATGCTTATATTAATAATAGAAGGCCTAAGGGAGGAAATCAAATACCTTAGAGAACAACAACAAAGTACTGCAAAGGAGGTGATGGAAATGAATAAAGCACCTAAAGGAATGGAAGACCTGAAAAGGGAAGTTGAAGCAATGAAGAAAATCCAATCCCAGACATCCATACAACTGGAAAACCTTAAATAAATATTAGGAAATACAGACACTAGCATCACCAACAGTATACAAAAGATGGAAGAAAGAATTTCAGGTTCAGAAGATTAAAATTGAAGAAATGCATACATCTGTGAAAAAAAAATGTCAAATCTAAAAAGTCCTGATACAAAACCTTCAAGAAATCAAGGACAAATGAAAAGATGAAATCTCAAAATAATATGAATAGAAGAAAGAGAAGAGTCCCAGCTCCATGTACAGATAATATCTTCAACAAAATAATTAAAGAGAATTTCCCAAATCTAAAAAAAGAGATGCCTATAACTGTACAAGAAGCTTAAAGAACTCCAAATAGATTAGACAGAAAAGAAAATCTTCCCGCCACATAATAATCAAAACACTAAATGTACAGAACAAAGAAAGAATATTAAAAGCTGCTAGGGAAAAGGGTCAAGTAACATATAATGGCAAACCTTTCAGAATCACACCTGACTCTTCTTCAGAGACACTAAAAACCAGAAGGGCCAGGACAGATGTCTTGCAGACCCTAAAAAAACACAAATTCCAGGCCAGACTACTATTCCCAGCAAAACTGCCAATCAACATAGATGGAGAAAACAAGATATTCCATGACAAAGCTAAATTCAAACAATAACTATGTACAAATCCAGCTCTACAGAAGATGTTAGAAGGAAAACAACAACCAAAAGAGGTTAACTACACACAAGAAAGCACAGGAAGCAAATAGCATGCCTGCAGCAAAAGAAAAAGAAGAGAAGCTCACTCACACACTATTTTCACCAATATCAAGATGGCAGGAAGTAACAATCACTGGTCTTTAATATCTCTCAATATCAATGGACTCAATTCCCTAATAAAAAGATACAGGCTAGAAGAATAGATGCGAAAACAGAATCTTACATTCTGCTGCTTACAAGAAACACACCTCAGAAAAAAGATAGGCATTATCTCCAAGTAAAGTGCTGGAAAAATATATACCAAGAAAATGGGCCCAAGAAAAAAGCTGGAGTGGCAATTCTAGTATGCAACAAATCGCACTTTCAACCAACATTAATCTAAAGAGAGGGGGAAGGACACTACATACTCATCAAAGGAAAAATCCACCAAAATGAAATCTCAAAACTGAACATCTATGCCCCAAATGTAAGACCACCCACATTCATTAAAGAAACACTACTGAAGCTCAAATCCCACATTGAACCTCACACATTAATAGTGGGAGACTTCAACACACCACTCTCACCAGTGGACAGATCAATGATGCAAAAACCAAACAGAGAAATAATGAACCTCACAGATGTTATGAATCAAATGGACCTAATTGATATCTACAGAACATTTCACCCCAGAACAAAAGAATACACTTTCTTCTCGGCACCTCACAGAACCTTCTCCAAAATCGACCATATAGTCGGTCACAAAGCAAGCCTCAACAGATACAGGAAAATTGAAATTACCCCTTATAACTTGTCAGAGCATCATGGAATAAAACTAGACTTCAACAATAACAAAAACAAAAGAGAGCCTGAAAAAACATGGAAACTGAACAACTCTCTCCTCAATGACCTCTGGGTCAGGGAAGAAATAAAAAAAAAAAAAGAAATTAAAGTCTTCTTAGAGCTCAATGAAAATGAAGGCACAACATACCCAAACTTATGGGACAGATTGAAAGCAGTGCTAAGAGCAAAGTTTATAGCACTAAGTGCTCTCAAAAAGAAACTGGAGTGTTCCCATACTAGCCACCTAAAAGCACACCTGAAAGAGCTAGAGTAAAAAGAAGCAAATACTCCCAAGAGGAGCAGACGAGAGGAAATTATCAAACTCAGGGCTGAAATCAACAACTTAGAAACAAAAAGAACAATACAAAGAATCGACAAAACTGAGAGTTGTTTCTTTGAGAAAATCAACAAAATAGACAAGCCCTTAGCTAAACTAACTAAAAGGAAGAGGGAAAAAACCCAAATCAACAAAATCAGAAATGAAAATTGGAAAATAAAAACAGACATTGAGGAAATCCAAAGAATCATTTGGTCCTACTTCAAAACTTGTACTCCACAAAATTGGAAAATCTAAATGAAATGGACAATTTTCTTGATAGATTCCACCTACCAAAAACAGGTAAACAAATTAAACAGTCCTATAACACTTAAGGAAATAGAAGAAGTCAATAGAAGTCTTCCAACCAAAAAAAGCCCAGGCCCAGATGGTTTCAGCACAGAATTCTACCAGACATTCAAAGAAGAGCTAACACCAATATTCTTCAAACTCTTCCACAACATAGAAACAGAAGGAATACTGCCAAACACATTCTATAAGGCCACAGTCACCCAGATATCTAAAAGCTCACAAAGACCCAAAGGAGAAAGAAAAGTTCAGACCAATTTCCCTTATGAACATGGATGCGAAGATACTTAATAAAATACTTGCAAACTGGATCCAAGATCACACCAAAAGTATCATACACCAGGATCAAGTAGGTTTCATCCCAGGGATGCAGGGGTGGTTCAACATTAGAAAATCCATCAATGTAATCCACCACATAACCCAGCTGAAAGAGAAGAACCACGTGATCATCATATTGGACACTGAAAAAGCTTTTGACAAAATAGAGCATACTTCATGTTAAAGGTCTTGGAGAGAACAGGCATACAAGGATCATACTTAAACAAAATAAAGGTAATTTACAACAAGCCAATAGCCAATATCACACTAAATGGAGAGAAACTTAAAATATTTCTTTTCAAATCAGGGACAAGGCAAGGCTGCCCACTCTCTCCATATCGCTTCAGGATAGGACTTGAAGTTTTAGCTAGAGCAATAAGACAACTAAAGAAGATCAAGGGGATACAAATTGGAAAGGAAGAAGTCAAAGTATCCTTATTTGTAGATGGTATGATATGATAGTATATATAAATGACCACAAAAATTCCTCCAGAGAACACCTACAGCTGATAAACTCCTTGAGCAAGGTGGCTGGATACAAAATCAATTTAAAAAAAAATCAGTAGTCCTTCTTTACACCTAAGATAAATGGGGTGAGAAAGAAATAAGGGAATCAACACCTTTTACAATAGCCACAAATATATAAAATACCTGGAGGTAACTCTAACCAAGCAAGTGAAAGACTTGTATGATAAGAACTTCAAGTCCCTGAAGAAAGAAATTGAAGAAGATATCAGAAGATGGAAAGATCTCGCTTGTTCATGAATAGGTAGGATCAACATAATATAAATGGCCATCTTACCAAAAGCAATATACAGATTCAATGTGATTCCTGTCCAAATAACAACTCAATTTGTTACAGATCTGGAAAAAACAATTCTCAACTTCATATGGAATAACAAAAGAGCCAGAATAACTAAATCTATCATGTACAATAACAGAACATCTGGAGGTATCACCATCCCGGATTTGAAGCTGTACTACAGGGTAATAGTAATAAAAACGGCATTGTACTGTTATAGAAACTGACTGGTTGACCAATGAAATCAAATTGAAGACCCAGAAATAAACCCACACACCTATGGTCACTTAATTTTTGACAAAAAAACCCAACAACATACAATGGAAAAAGGAAAGCATCTTCAATAAATGGTGCTGGTCTAACTGGATGTCAACATGTTGAAGAATGAAAACAGATCCATACTTATCATCCTGTACAAAACTTAGTCTAAGTGCATCGAGGACCTCAACATAAATCCAGACACACTAACATTAATAGAAGAGAAAGTGGGGAAAAGCCTTGAACTCATTGGCACCGGTAGTAACTTCCTGAATAGAACACCAATAGCTCAGTCACTAAAACAAACAATCAATAAATGGGACCTTTTAAAATTGAAAAGATTCTGTAAGTCAAAGGACACTGTCCTTAGAACAAAACAGCAGCCTATAGACCAGGAAAGGATCTTCACCAACCCAACATCTGACAGAGGGCTAATATCCAAAATATACAAAGAACTGAAGAAATTAAACACCAAAAAATCAAATAACCCCATCAATAAATGGGGTAGAGACCTAAACCAAGAATTCACAGAAGAGGAATCTGTAAAGGCCAAGAGGCATTTGAAGAAATGTTCAACATCTTTGGTCATCAGGGAAATGCAACTTAAAGCAACTCTGAGATTCCATCTCACACCTGTCAGAATGGCTAAAACTCAAATGATAGCACATTCTGGCGAGGATGGGAAGAAAGAGTCTCCCCTTTGCTGGTGGGACTGCAAACTTGTGCAACCACTTTGGAAATCAATCTGGAGATATCTTAGAAAATTGGGAATAATTCTACCTCAAGACTCAGCCAGATCCCTCTTGGGCATATATCCAAAATATTCAAATCAAAATCGAAAACTACAAGGACATTGCCTCAACAATGTTCATAGCACCTTTATTTGTAATAGCCAAAAATTGGAAGCAACACAGATGTCCTTCAACTGAAGAATACATAAAAAAAACTATAGTACATTTACACAATAGAATACTACACAGCTATCAGAAATGAGAAAATCATGCAATTCAAAACCAAATCAATGGAACTAGAAAAGCTCATCCTAAGCGAGCTGACACATTCCCAGAAAGATAAACATGGTATTTATTCCCTTATAAATTGATATTAACCATACATCACAGGATAACTATCCTACAACCCACACACCCAAATAAAAAGGAACCTAGCATATCTATCCTAGGAAAAATTTTACCCACCAGTGAGTCATGGAATCTGCTGCTGGTTAGTGGAACACCATACCCTAGATGGTATGCCATATCAACCCCCAGCACAAATGGAAGCTCTTGGCCATCACATGACTGAAGATCTGAGGGAGTATGATATGTGAGGGCCCACCTCATCTGAGGAGAGGGAGAGTACCAAGTAGAGGAATAAGGAGGGAGGGAGGGAAGGAGGGAGGGAGGGAGGGAAGGAGAGAGGAAGGAAGGGACGAGGAGGGGAGGAGGGAAGAAATTATGTTCTAGAAGTAACTTGAGAAAACAAAATAATACTTTTTTAAGAAAAGAGTTAATAAGCTTTAAAAAAATGAAAACACAATATGAAATTTTCAAACTATAATTTACCTAAGGTATACTTGCCCTACTGGCATGAAAGGAAAATGGCCTTAATTTCAGATTAGAATGTTAGACTGCAGGTAGCCACATAGATTACACAAACTTGATAGCAGCTTAAAAGTTTTTTGTTTTTTTTTTTTTGTAGATATAGGATATTTTCATGGTTTGGCATTAAAAAGCAGGTAACAGGTTTAAAAAACTGTAAATAAATTGAAGGTTACTGCTGTTCAACCTGGTTTTCTAAACCTCCAAGAGTTGAAAATTTTGGTGCTAAGGTAAAATGCATGAAATTCATGGCGTTAGCCAATGCCTTTAACTCCAGCAGAGACAGGAGGGTCACTATAGAATTAGATGTCTTATAAATTCTAGAGTTACAAGGAACAGGGTGGTGATGGTGCACACCCTTAATCCCTTCATTTGATAAGGATACAACCTTAATCTCAACACAGTAGAGACAGAAACCTGCAGATCTCAGAGTTCAAGGTCACAAAACAAGCTCTAAATAGAGAAAAACTTCAATCCAGGGGTGGTGAGCTCATCTTTAATCCCATCAGTTGGGAACCACATGTCTTTGATCCTAATACTTAGAAAGCAGATCAGGCACATAGGATTTGGAAGCATTTCAGTTTAAAATCTACTTACAGTTGAAATTCAAACAAATTATCCTTTGAGATCTCAAAATATATATTTAAAGGTTTGTTTACCTCCAAAATATCAAAATAATTTGTTTTTTAATCCGCATTGAAAGATAATACTTTTTATGTTGTCAAAAAACCAAATTTGCTCCAGGAAAATATACTGAACACCCCCTCCCGAAAAAAAAAAAAGTAGTGTCCCAGAGTTAGGATTAGGACAGGACTCTGTTCTTATCTTTCCAGGAGATTTACAGCATCCATCCAAGGAATCCAGGGGCAACTGGACAACTGAAACCTCAGAAAAAGAAAAAAAGATCAGTCCCCAAAGAAGATAAGTAGCCCAGATGATCCAGCTTGCAGACTTCCTCAATAGCTGTTTAGCTCCAAAGACTGCTCCAGCCAGAACTTCACTAAAACCCTGAAGTTCAGCTTCTGTCTACAAACTTCTTAGGACATTTAAATAGCTGAGCACAAAAGGACTGAACATCAAATGATTCTATTAACATTTTTAACCATTTTTCCATTCTTATTTGGGCTCAAACAGGTTTACTACATCCCAAATCCACAGGAAGTCATTTTTAGAGAGCGACATCCCATCCCCAAAAGGTGGAGAGGATGTCCTCCTCCCTTCGGTCATTTTACAGATAATGGAAAAGCTTGTTATTTAGGGGAAGAGATTGATAGCTGTTAAATGGGACCTCTCTCTTTTTCATTTCTGTATCCTTCTTTCTCTCCTATGTGGTGAACAGACTTGAGAAAAAATGGGACATAGACATAATATAGGAAAGATCAAGAAAAAGGGACCAAATATTGAATATGGCCTTATACCTTTGCATATTGATCAAAATTAATATTATATTTGGCTAAATTGGTATTTATCTTTGTATATTAATGCAAAATTAAGATTGTATTGGGCTACATAGGTAGTGATCTTTGTATATTGATACAAAAGTAAGATTATATTTTTCCACAATGGATTGATCCTTGTATATTGATGCAAAATAAGACTGTATTGGGCTAAATAAATATTTATCTTTGTATATTGATACAAAATTAAGATTATTTTGGCCACATTGCTATTGATCTTTGTATATTGATACAAAATTAAGGGTAATGCTTTTTAAAGGTATTGTACCTAGTAATGCTTAAAAATGAAATTTGAAGTTTCAGCCTTTTGCTACCAACTGTCACAAACTGTTTAGAATAATGAAGAAATGTAAACTAATTGTCATTCAAGTTTGTAATTTTGTTAGGTACTATGACAGTCTATTACAGTTATTTTCTAAACTACTCATAAATCAATTTGCTAAGTGACAAGCAACATTTGCTTATCTAAATATAAGAGATAGATAGGGTGTCTTCAAAAACCTCAAGAAATCTGCAGAATATGGCATTCAAAGATGTTTTCTTAACTTAAGATTTTTTTTGACATCGAGATATGTCAGCTCCTGACAGCACCCCCTATTCTACTCCAAGTAGAAGATGAGCATCGAAGAATCTCCAGTGGGAGATGGTTGAATTAGTGGCAAGTCTATCTCTTGGCAAGAAAAATTCTTTGCTTCAACTGTAGACAGAATGCTGTCCAAAAAGGGACAAAACTTGGAAGCAGAGAAGTCAACAGCCTAGCTCTACCAAGACCGGGTAGGCAAGTCCTCCATAATTCCTGCTTTATAATCAATGTCTGTCAGAGAGACAGGACCAAACAGTTGAAGATTGATGCTATAATGTATGGAGAGAAAATTGGAACTGTACAGGCAGCCACAGTCATTGTGTCATTTCTTAGTTTTAGAAGCTGAGGGCCCTGCACTTCCTATATAATCAGATGTATTTACCCCTCTCAGGTCTCTGAGGTGGCTGAATAATAGATAGCTAGAGTCTCATAGTTAAATTTTGAGTTGTTTAGGAATCAAGAGGGTGTTCTGGATCTAAGAAGATGTTTTTTAAATTCGATGCAAGTTAGAATGAAAGTTGAGTTGATTATAGAACTTTAAATACATGGAGATGGTTAGATAGTAGAATGTTAAAGTCAGGTGCCAAATACATATGGACTGGATGTTGGGAATGTATGCTAAGCCATATAATTCTCATAATTGTGTCCTATTTATTTCTGTTGGTTTGTATTGTATATACTGTTATAAGAGAAAGACCCATTTGTTGTATTGAAAGGGGGAGCTGTTGGGGGGAAAAGATATACCTTAAACTTAAAAAAAGAGGGGGAAGAAGTTGGGAGTTGAGGGGGAAGAGGGTGGGAGGGTGGGACTGGAGGGGGGAGTATGGAGGAGATTGTGATTGAGATTTAACTTGAAGAAATAAAAATATAATTTAAAAAATAATAAAACAAAAAAAATAAAAAGAAGTATAGATTGAGAAAATCTTTTAAAACAGGGAGATGTTTAATATTTAAATAAAATATTCTAAAAATGAATTCACAAAATGGTTGTTTACTCAGGGCAACTGTTTTGTTTTACAAACTAGAAAAAAAAGTAACTTGTGTGAAAAGTGAGGTAATTCAGACCAAGGATAATAAATATGATAAGCGATAACCAATTACAGTTCATTGGGCCATAGAGTTTATGTATAGGGACTGTGTGAATGTATGGATCTCCATTTGATGGTATAATAGAATAGATTTTATTGATGAGGAGCCTATGGGCAGATGAGATGATCCTGTGGGAAGTTATATGGTGTTGACAGGAAGAATTCAGAGATAGGTAGACTGTACTGAGGAATGTTATGGAAACCTAGTGTAGTAGAAAATTCCTAAAATATATGAAGGCAACCCTAATGAAGTCTCCAAAAAATGAGAGAGTCAAAGTCCCAACTGTTCATCTTTTGTCACCACATGAAGCTTCCAGTACCAGTACTGGGATTGGGTTACATTCAATTGAGTTGTTGGACAAAGGGGTCTCATGAAAATCCCCAAATAACTCAAGCTGTTGCAAGAAAATAGGCTACTCTCTACAAACTGAAACTAAGGCCTCCTGGTTGAATACAATACCCTCCCAACTCATTGAATATACAGATGTCAATCTGGTGCCTACATAGAACTGTCACCCCTGTAGTCTAGCATCTTTGGTATGGAAAAGTATTCTACAGGTTACCAAAATAGAAATGTAAACACCCATCAGCCACAAAATCTTTGATCAGCAATGATGACCTGCCTATAAATTATGCTAAGACAATGAGAGGACAAGGTTCTAGGAGTAACTAACCAATGTCTAGTTTGATGTAAGGTTTACTCCATAAGTTGGAACCCATACCCAACATTACTTGAGTGACCAAAAACCAGAGACCAACTCTGATATCAAAATATGTGACAGAGCTATAATAATAATAAACCAGCATGATATTGTCATAAAAACAGACAAACAGATCATTGAAATTTAACTGAAGACCCAGACACAATTACACCATCACAATGACACCAATTTTTGATAAAGAAGCCAGAAATACACACTACAAACAAAAGTCAGTATCTTCAACAAATGATGCTACATTGGATGACCGAATGTAACAAAATACAAATAGATTCATATTTATCACCCTACATAAAGTCGTCTGAGTATATCAAGAACATCATGCCGGGCATGGTGGTGCATGCCTTTAATCCCAGTGCTCAGGAGGCAAAGACAGGTGGATCTCTGTGAGTTCAAGGCCATCCTGGTCTACAAAGTCAGTCCAGGACAGCCAGGGCTACAAACAAACAAACAAAAAGAGCATCACTCAAGGGCAGATTCAATGAATCTTCTAGAAGGTAAGATGGGGAGTATTTTTTATGTTGTTGCCATATGAAAAGATTTTTTGAGCAGCACAATGATTGCACAGACACTAAAAGAAACAAGTAATATATGGGATCTCATGAACCTGAAAAAAACTTCTGTATGGCCATCATGGAGAATAAAAGTCAAGCTACAGAATAGGAAAATATTTTTGCCAACTATAGATCTGATAGAGGGCTAATATGTAAAATATATAAATAACTCAAAAGGAAGAAAGGAAGATAGATGAAATAATCCAATAATGGGAGGAGACAAAGTCACAACTTGCCATCATTTGCCACCAAGTAAAATGCCCAGTGCCTAGAATGTATTACATATAATTTAGTTATTGATATAAAGGCCGATAGAAAGTGAAAAACATCTCAGCCTATTGTCAAGGCTATTGGTAGCTTTCCACACTGATTATTAGGAACTATTGCTGAAGACAATTCCTACAAATCTCACTGAACAGGAAGGAATTAATCTAATGCCTACTTAGAGTCACCCCTCCTAACAAGAGTTCATGCTACTGGAAAGAATTCTACACACTTTCAGAGGAGAAAGCTAAACATCAAAAATAAATAAAATTTTAAAATGAAAAGAAAAAAAAGTAATTTTATTGCTACATTATTTTTTTGTTTTTTGAAAAGTAGTGCTAGTTTTTGCTATAGATCCCTGCTAACCAGTTTCATGTTCTTTGTCCCTCAAGCAGTGTCATATATGGGTTTCTTCTTATGGAGATTGTATTAAGACAAATCAAATACTGGTAGTTTGCCCTTACAAGCATTGTGCCAACATTGCACTATCATATCTTTCAGGCAGGACACCATTGTAGATCCAAAGGTTTGTGATGGATTGGTATTTATGATTTTTATTGTTGCTAGCATGCAGTGTAACATCCTGTACTAAAGATGCTAATGTGTCAGGGCAAAGAATCTCTAGGGGACTTCTCCATGTTTAATGAGTTGTGTGGGTGCTATTTTCAGCACTAAGGCCTTGCTGATAGTTTGTGGAGAGTAACTCCCTATCCTGTGTTGTTTGGAGATTTCTATGGGTACCCTTTGCTAACAACTGAATTAGATGTAACCAGTACTATTCCTAGAACCTTCATTTGGTGACGACAAATAGCCAGTTGGGACTCTTACTTCCCCATTATTTGGAAAATTAATTTATATTGATTTCATATACATATATATTTTTGGAAGTTTTTATTGTATTAAGTTTATATACTACCCCTAAAATGCCCCTTAATTTTAGCTGTCTCTCCATTTATTCATTCCCTAGTCTTCCTCTCCACTCCCTCTCCTCAATTGATCCTCCCATTTCAGCCCCCACATCCATCCAAACCATCTTTGCTATTTCATTTTCCTAATGAGATTTATCTGTTCCCCTAGGTCCTTACTTTATACCTAACCTCTTTGGTTCCACAGAGTGTAGCTTAGCTATAATTTACTTAAATGCTAATATCCACATATAACTTAAGACATACCATATTTTTCTTTCTCGATCTGGGATACTTCACTAGGATTTTTTTTCTAGTTCCATAAATTATTTGTGAAATTTCATGATTTTTTTTAAAGCTGATGAATAGTATTCCATTGTGTAAATGGAATTTACCACATTTTCTTTATCCATTTTTCTGTTGGGGGACATGTAGGTTGTTTCCAAATTCTGGCTATTATGAATAAAGCAGTAATAAGCATGGTTGAGTAAGTGTCTGTGGATGTATGGATCATCTGACCATTCCATTTAAAAAAGAGTATATTTTTATTTTTGGTATTAAAATATTGTTATATCATTTCCATTTCTCCAACAACTCCCATCTACTACTTTGTACTCTCTTAAATCCATGACTTCTTTTCTTTAATTATTAATATGTGTGTGTGTGTTCTTAATATATAAATAAAAGCTGATCAGCACTTATTTCAGGCTTCATTTATACAGTGTTAGAGTATACTCAGTAAAATCCAATGCAAGTATTAGTTAAAATGTAGAAAGACAAGTTTACAAATAAAGGCTTTTAAAACCAACACCCAATATCCACCCATTGTAATTTAAAAGTATTTAAGTAAGAAATAGTGAAATTGGAAGATTGATTGAACTTTGTGTGTTTGTTTGTAAATCTGACACTGGTAAGCGCTCCGGGTACAGAAAGTTCATCTCCAAATAACAACAATAGGACTGCAAAGCATTGAATTTTAATAAAAGCTCTTCAAAACAACTAGAAAGAACCTTTTTTCTGTATTCATCTATGGCTTCATCTGTGCAGTATCAGAGACAGACTGCGGCCCCAGCTGCCTTTATTCATTTAATAGATTGTGATAATTAATAGCTATTATTCATGCATTTCGGCCTTTTCACATTTAATAACAGTTCATACCAATCAAAAATACAAAACCAAGATCTGCATGGAGTGTGTGTGGGTGTCACATGTTAGTGGCAGACTGTAAACCTGCATATATACTGTCACTGGATTTCTTTCCAGTAGAGAACTTTTTTATTCATTTTGGAAAATGAAATAGGAAACGATTTTGTGTAATGCTCAGAAAAGTCTAACTGCCCTCATAATCTATTGACTTCTTTTAAAATTTCCCTCCTGTTCACTTGTTTAGACATAATTACAGATTCTTTGCAAAAATTTGATGTCACTCCTTATTAATCTCTAAGTTCTAATTATAGGCATAAGAGATTTGGAAACTACATTTCAAAATTTATGGCCTTGTAGAGAAAACTGACATGTTCCTGGTTCAGTGAATTCCTGACTGTATTCTTCCCCATCTTACCCTCTAGAGACACTTAGAATAAAGCAGACAGTGGGGGACTTGAAGTTGCATTGCAGCTCTAAATACAATTATGGATAGATTATTAAAGTTGGGTGTGACAGCTCTAGGTTGTACAACTCCAGTGAAACAGAAGATAAGTGAGGCTACAACACCTGCAAGACATAGAAGCAATACCAGCCAAGAATTAAGAGGGTTTTTTCAGATACATAGATACCCATAAATGTACTGAGAATTTGGTGGGCTCAATGAATACTTGGGGAGAAGTATAATAAGGTGCTATCTTTAGATAGCTGCTTTAAGTGAATTGAAGTACTATATGTTATCAGGAAAGAGCCAATCAGGGATTTTGTGTGCAAGATTGGTACTTATTATTAGACAATAATACATTAAAAGAACACAGTTTCTTCACAGTCATCCATTAGAAATTCTTTATATTCACATTTATTATTTTCATTTATTATTTATAATGTTTTTCTATACTTTCAAAACAGATGCCATTTGTATGGAAATGAGCTATATGAAGTTATTTGGAGTCTCATTGGTACACTAAGTCAAGTGCCATTGTAACACACCTTGTGGCAGTTTCTGAAGAGGCTAAACTTGGAGTTATAATATGTGGAGTAATCTCATTAGGAGGCAAATTTCTGCAATGATTACAAACTTGCATCAACATAAACTTGCATCAACACCAAAAACTTACTCTTGAATATTGAAAAAAATTCATATTGGAAAAAAAACACCCAAATATCCATTAACTGTTCGATGTATACACAAAAAGGATTATGCATATATTTAGAAGTTATAATAATGAAATTCTCATAAATATCTGCAACATGATAACTTTTCAAAATGTCATGTTCAACAAACATCAATCAGATAAAAACCACAAATTTGCAGTAGAAGTGGACCAAGAGAGGGAACTGGGTAGGAGAGGGAGAGAGGAGGAAAGGGGAGAATCAGTTGTTAGAGAGCAGGAGCAGAGGATGAGAGGGCTTGGTGAAAGATGGGCAGACAGGTGTGGGGGACATCTCTGAGACAAACTGGAGAGCAACAACAGGCTAGGGCCCTAGGAGGATATGGAGGTAACTCTATCTGAGACGCCTAGTAGCAGAGGATATAGACACTGAAGAGGCCTCCTTCTAGCTATGTAGGACTTTTAGGGGAGTGAGGGGATCACCAACTTACTCACACAAATTTCAACCCAAAAGTTTCCCTGTATACAAGAAGTGCAGGCATAAATATATACAAGAAATTGAGGGAATGCCCAACCAATGACTGACCCAACCTGAGACCTACCCCAAGGGTAAGAGTCAATCTGTATCACTACTAATGATAGTCTGCCTTGCTTGCAGACAGGAACATAACATAACTGTCCTTTGGATCATCTATGCAGTAGAGGATCCAAACTAATTCTGAGACTCAATACCAAACGTGAGGAGGACTGCCCAGTCGTCTGGTGGAAGAAAAGAGGAAAGACCCAGAGGTGACAGGAATTCCAAAAGAAGACAAACAGATACAAGTAACCTAGGCCGTTGCGATACATAGAGTCTGAAACACCAATCAAAGAGCATG
This sequence comes from Lophiomys imhausi, assembly GCA_907164525.1. Classification (NCBI taxonomy): domain Eukaryota; kingdom Metazoa; phylum Chordata; class Mammalia; order Rodentia; family Muridae; genus Lophiomys; species Lophiomys imhausi. The sequence continues at coordinate 2,436,295 of CAJQZJ010032981.1, read as the reverse complement.
CATACAGTGGGCCTAGACACCCTACACATATGTAACTGTGGGGCAGCTTTGTCATCATGTAGGTCTTCTAACAAGTGGAGCAAGGGCTGTCTCTGACATAGACTCTGATGTCTGGTTTTTGACCACTTCCCCCTAATGGGGCTGTATGCATGGCCTCAATGGAAGAGGAGGTAGTCAGTTTTGATGCAACTCAATGTGCTGGGGTAGGAGGGTAGTGGTGGGCTCCCCTTTTCTGAGGAGAAGGGGAGGGTCAATAGAGGGAAGGGGGCAGGAGTATGGGACCCAGAGGTAAGGTGTGGCTAATATTGAGATGAAAAAATAAATTAAAAAACTTGACAAACTTTAAAAAATAGGAAAATCCCTTATATATGAAAAAACACATATATGCAAATTTTGTTTATAACAGAGAAAATTCATAGGATTAGATAGAAAGATGTTGCTCCTTAGAGATGGGGGGTGGGGAGAAATTGACTGTGACTTTCAGCAGTTGCTTGTGAAAGCAATAGAAGTATTCTGAAACTGAAATAACTTTTGTACAACTCATTCATAGGGCAAATCCATATGATTTTTAGACTATGAAAACAGTCTTTAGATTAAATAGAAGAAATATAATTTTACCACTTAGTTTCCTGACTTTACTTCTAGTTTATTCTCTAGCTGTATAGCTTCTGAGAAGTTGTTTTACTTCTGTGGAACTTACTTATATTGTCTTATTTACAAAATAATACCTTTCACTTGATGGATATACTAGCATTAATGTTTTGTCCTGCTTTAGTTTACATACACACATACAAAACACACACACATAAACACACACATGAGTACTCAGGTTAAATCTAGTACCTTACAAATACAGAGTGAACTCTAGCATTTAACTATTTCTCCAGACATGTCATTTAATATGCCCAAGCTACCACACCTATCACATGGACACTAATTAGCTACATTAATACTGACAATGTAAGTTGAAGTAAATAGCAACTTTATATATGATAGTGAATTACCAATGCCAGTGTAAATAAAAACTCATCAAGTATTCAAAATCTAGTCAGTTCATATTATCTGTGAGTGAAATGATTGCTTTTAAGTTGACCTTGGATAGGACATATCAGGGAACTTGAATATATTCTCAATTAGGGTCCATAATTGCTAGAGAAAGACTACATTTTTATTCCTTCTGATATTGCTTTGGCAAATTCTCAAAAAGAAACTTATACATGTTGACAGTTAGCCTTTCTTTTATCAGAGTGTAAATTGGGGACAGAGTTGTTCTTTTTCCATTTTCAAACTAGAAAATGTTAGCCTTTCCTAAAGGTAGGTATAGTTTCTCAATGTACCATGTTGTTCTCTGTGGTATGGACCTCAACCACATTTTGCTAATTTAAATGTTACATAAAGATAATAATTTACTTTTGAGTCTGATTTGTTGAACAGAGAATAACTTATTTGAGAGGTACTTATTTTGTTCTGTGTTATTAATTACAAAACAATACCTAGTTGGTCACCACTATTCCATTGTTGGAACATGGATAAGTTTAAATAAGTATCTACAATTTGAGTGGTATTATCAGCATATCTAGGCTTGGACAGTTATTAGCAAATCTATTACAAAAAAATCAAACATAGGTACTCATGTGAACATAGGGTTTATGTCCATTGAAAAAATTTGCTATGCTATGATTGCTGGATTCATACAGTAAATGTATGCTAGCTGTTTGAATATTAAAACTACCAATCTGTCTTCAAAGTCTTTGTACTGTTTTGTGCTCTTCATAACTAAATATGAGACTTAGATTTACCTTATCATATTCCCTCAAATTTGTTTGTTTTTTCCCATGATTTTGAACTCCTGGAATCTATTTGTTTATCAGTGCATATTATGTAAAACATAATTTACCATAAATTCTCATCACTATAAGTAAAGTTTACTTGTGACATCCCATAATATTATCTGTGCCTATGTCACTTATCATCAAACTATATGGCAGATTTTCTGAGGGGCCAATGGATCACTCAGTATGCTAAGTGGTTTTCACCAAAGTCTGATGATGTGAGTACAACACCCAGAACACATATAAAGCAGGAAAGAGAAAACTGACATTGGAGAATGCTTCTCTGACACTCTCTCCCACCCTGTTCTCACTACCAATATTATGAAATATTATGAAAAATCTTTGCAGGATGTCACTGTGTTCTTTCTACCTAGTACTTTTCATGAATAAACACAGTTAATCTTCTCTACGATTTTAATATAATTTTCTCTATAATTTAATAAGACCCCACTTCATTTCCGAAATTCTATCAAAATACATCTTTATACTCCAGTTCTTTAAAGATTACTTTGTCTGAAATACTGCACTACAGTTTAGGAAGTTAAAAGTTATTTTTCTATATCTAAGCCTACTCAATAAATGACCAACATTAATATATATTTCTTCTTCATAAATGTATAATTGAAAAATATAAAGTGAAACTATCATCATCTTCACAGAAAACATAGAAAATTTGATATAGAAAGGAGTATATATCATACACAAAATATATATACAGGTTAGAAGAGACGTTTTTTCCTCAACTATGGCAGAAAAAAATTTTAGTTCATTTTGACCCATCTGTTGAGCTGATCAAAAGTCCTTAATTAAGGAAATTAATTTCAAATTTAAATTAGTGGTTAAATCCATAAAGGAAAATATTAATATAGTCAGAAGATATTTTTAAAATTTATTTAATGATTCAGGTTACATCTCCATCATGGTGTCCTCTTTCGACCCTTCCCAGTCCTGCCCTCCCATCCTCTACCCCCTAACCCTTCCATCCCACTCCTCTGGAGTGGAGTGTCCCTACATAATAACAGTCCCCTGCCCCAGTTCAGCAGTCATATGAGGGCCAAGAGCCTCCTCACACACTGGGGGTCTACAAGGCAGTACCAGCAGTGAAAAGGGTCTAATTGCCAGGAGAGAAAACTAAAAAAAAAAAAAAAAACCACAAACAAACAAACAAAAAGTCTATGTCCATGTTCCCTTTGGTGTGTTGGTTGTAGTATAGATATCCTGTACTATATAGCTAAAATCCTACTATAAGTGAATAGATTCCATGTGCATCCTTCTGAGTCTGTGTTAGCTCACTCAGGATGAGTTTTTCTAGTTCCATCCATTTGGCTGCAAATTGCATAATTTCATTGTTTCAGATAGCTGCATAGTATTCCATTGTGTAGATGTACCATAGTTTTTTGATCCATTCTTCAGTTGAGGGACATCTGGGTTGTTTCCAGTTTCTAGCTATTACAAATAAGGCTGCTATGAACATAGATGAGGCAACTTCCTTGTGATTCGGTGAGGAATCATTTGGGTGTATACCCAGAAGTGGTATGGCTGGGTCCTGAGGCAAAGCTATTCCAAGTTTTCTAAGATATTGCCAGACTGACCTCCATAGTGGTTGCACAAGCCTGAACTCCCACCAGCAATGGAGGAGGGTTCCCCTTTCTCCACACCCTTGCCAGCATGTGCTGTCATTTGAATTGTTGATCTTAGCCATTCTGACAGGTGTGAGATGGAATCTTAGAGTCCTCTTGAGTTGCACATCTCTAATGACTAAGGTTGTTGAGCATTTCTTCAAGTGTCTCTCAGCCATTAGGAATTCCTCCTTTGTGAATTCTCTGTTTAGCTCTTTCTCCCATTTTTTAAATTGGATTATTTGGTTTCATGGTATTTAATTTCTTTAGTTCTTTGTAAATTTTGGATATTAGCCCTCTGTCAGATGTGGGGTTGGTGAAGATTTTTTCCCAGTCTGTAGCCTGCTGTTTTGTTCGAATGACAGTGTCTTTTGGCCTACAGAAACTTTTCAGTTTCATGAGGTCCCATTTATTGATTGTTGGCCTTAGATCCTGAGCTGTTGGTGTTCTGTTCAGGAAGTTGTCATTGTGCCAATGATTTTGAGGGTTTTTCCTACTTTCTCTTTTAGTAGATTTAGTGTGACCAGGCTTATGTTAAGGTCTTTGATGCACTTGGACTTAAGTTTTGTACAAGGTGATAAGCATGGGTCTAATTTCAATCTTTTACAAATCGACATCCAGTTGGACCAGCACCATTTGTTGAAGATGCTGTCCTTTTTCCATTGTGCAGTTTTGGCTTCTTTGTCAAAGATTAGGTGACCATAGGTGTCGTTCGTGGGTTCATTTCTGGGTCTTCAATTCGATTCCATTGATCCACTGGTCTGTTTCTATACCAGTACCATGCTGTTTTTATTTCTATTGCTCTGTAGTACAGCTTGAAATCTGGGATGGTAATACCTCCAGATTTTTTTTTTTGTACAGGATTGATTTAGCTATTCTAGGTTTTTTGTTGTTCCATACGAAATTGAGAATAGCTTTTTCCATGTCTATAAAGAATTGTGTTGGTACTTTGAAGCATTTCCTCTAAACTCAAGGACAAGACAAGGATGCCCACTTTCACCATATCTCTTCAATATAGTACTTGAAGTTCTTGCTAAAGCAATAAGACAACTAAAGGATATCAAGGGAATACAAATTGGAAACGAAGAAGTCAAATTATCCCTATTTGTAGACGATATGATAGTATACATAAGCGAACCCAAAATTTCCACCAGAGCGCTCTTACAGCTGATAAACATCTTCAGCATGGTGGCAGGATACAAAATTAATTCAAAAAAAATCAGAAGCCCTTCTTTATACAACAAATAAATGATCTGAAAAAGAAATTAGGGAAACAACTCCCTTCACAATAGCTACAAGCAATATAAAATACCTGGGAGTAACTCTAATCAAGCAAGTAAAGGACCTGTACAACAAGAACTTCAAGCCCTTGAAGAAAGAAATTGGAGAGGCCATTAGAAGATGGAAAGATCTCCCATGCTCATGGATAGGTAGAATCAACATAATAAAAATGGTCATCCTACCAAAAGCAATATACATATTCAATGCAATTCCTACCAACGTCAGAAGATTTTATCCAACATGTCTGGACAAACCAGATTTTTATAAATTTCAGTTGCTTTTCATATACCTTCCCAGAATCCTAAGAATATTAAATTAGTTTCATACTATATTTAAAAATTTCAGGCACTACATAATCATAGGCATGTACTGAATTTCCCCAAGGAACACACACATTTTTTTTTTCTTACTGAGAACCCTTGGTCAGAGCACACCCCAAAAGTGAGGGTGTGGCTCTTAATGAGCATATTTTAATTATGGTTTCTGTGGCTAATGCAAAATGCAGATACAAGGTTATTTTGTGCTTGAAAATTATTTTGTTTAGGACAAATAAACTTTAGGACAAATCAAAGTTGTTTTTATTACTTTTGGCAGTAATTGCTTTTAACTAGAAAAGAGTTTCAAACTTAAACAGATTATCTCTTTCCTTATGTGTAATAAAATTATTTTTTTAATTGGGTTTGTATTTAAATATCTTTTTATTTCAGTAATCATTTTAGAAGTTAACTCCATTGTACTTTATATAGAAAAAGATAAGGAAGTATGGACAATGTTTGATTTTTATTCATGTTCTTACTAATTAGAATAATATATTAATTTTCTTGCATATTTGTAAATACAGGTGTTCTGTATGTAGTTACAATTAGATTAATGTAAACTTTAAGTGAATTATTTTTATGACCAATATTATACTCTAAGGAAAATATTCTAAAGTAATTTATTAAAATGAGTCATATAGCATACATCTGTTTTATTGTCAAATGATATTCAATTATAGAAATAAGTTTTGAAAATGTATTATTAGATCATGTTACCTATGCAGGAGCATTTTATATTTACATATAGAAACCTAAGTGATATATTGGCATCATGATGCAACCAAGAAATATAGCAACAGATGTGAGATTGCTGTTAGCAAAACAATTCTGATTTTTCTATGGTTAACCATTCTGTATGTAAGCATACATTTTAAAATAGTCATTAAATGTTGAAGTATTGTACAAATTAATGTACAAATTAATAAATGATATAGTATTCCAATTTCCTAAACTGTGGACATATTATCATAGAGCATCATTCACTATATGTATGTAGCTGGATATGTTATATATGACTGGACATACAGTAATTAGGTCACAAAAAGATAAAAATAAGTTTATTAGGTTTTAGAATTTTCTCTTTAATAAAATTTTGTTTTACTTGGCTGCTATATAATCTCTTCTTACCAAAACCTCATTCCATGAATAATTGTATGTTCTTGTAGTATAAAAATTGCATTTTTTGGCAAGTCTGATATTAGAGTAATAGAAAGACACAAAATGTGAAAGTCAATATTTTATATTAAAAACAAGACATTTGACATGCGTGTGTTTGCTTGTGTGTATGTGTTCATGTGTGTGTGTGTGTGTGTGTGTGTGTGTGTGTGAGAAAGAGAGAGAGAGAGAGAGAGAAAGAATGAGATTAAATAAAGCAAGCATCTCTCATTTTGAGATTCCTCTTTCCAATAACTGCTCTTGCTGGAATTAAATTACAGAATGTGAGCCATAATATGAGTGAAGCCACCACAATAGCTCTCAGAGGGCTCCATTGACTAACAATATATACTCATTTTGTGTGCACTTTCTGGTGATTGCATGAAAAGGCCTCATGACCCACCACTTTTTCAGAAATTATAAGCCAATAATAGCCTTCACCCAAGAGGTTACTCTGTATATAATGTTTTTTGCAGCCCTATTTGGGAGATCACAAAAGAAAGAACTGATTAGCAAAGAGAGAAAAATGGAATGAAGTATGGGAAAATGAGTTAAATCTATTGAGTAAATTACATTTCCCACACTCCATATGATTTTTAAGGGAATCAAAAAGACAGCTAATGGAAAACATCAACTCTTGAAATTTACCCATGATAAAATGCACATATTCAGATTAAGTGTATACTTACTCTTTAAAAAGAAAAGAAAAGCATGTGTTTATATGAAATCAATGGGGAAACATTTAGTTTATGAATTCCATATAAGAAAATATCAGAGTCTCTCTTTCTTCCTACAAACTGAGTTGATGGATACATGAATTCAAATAATAAGTATTTAGTTATAGATTGCTGAATGGATTTCAATATTGATGTCTCTGGTTGCTGAATGGATAGTGAAAATATGAAATGAGGAGGCAGATGTATTTCATTTTGCATAAATTCATAGCCAGGTATCAGTATGAACCATTGTAGTCTAAAATAATAATCAGAGCTTTCCTGAATATTTTTAAATATTGTTTTAACTTCATAAACTTATAGAATATATTATGATCACATACACCCCTCCTACTTCACCCATCATAGTCACTTTCCAAATTCATGTTTTCATTTCTTACAGAGTTTGTATTTCACTAGAGTAGGTAGCGTGCAGGTAGCCACAGCCTCCATGAAAAGTAATTATTCCATTTCCAGAGGTCATCAACTGGTAAGAACATTTCAGCTGGGAGTCATACTCCATAATCTCTTTTATAAACTTGTCTGATAATCCTGAGGGTGACATCTACAGGAAACTGAACTAAACTGGAATGCTATGCTGTAACATTTACATGTAATAAAATAGAGAAAAAAAAGTAATTTGAGAAACTACAAGAACACTGGAATACTCATGTTAGAAAAATTTCTAAAGAATATGATACTAATTGGGAGTCTGCCAGTGGTTAGCAATGAAATTGAGTGTATTAGAAACAGATCATGTACAAATTTGGTTGTTATTATAATTATTTTCAGGATATTTTTTAAATCTAACTGCAGGATATAAAAGGTTTAAGTAGTTTCCCATGTCTTACTTAGTTGCACATATTTGTTGAGTGAATATTATATTTAAGATATCAGTCTTGGAGCAGTGGTTCAAAAGGCAGAATGAACAGATTATTGTGGATACACACACACACACACACACACACACACACACACACACACATATATATATATATGAAAACATCTATCAAGGGATAGTGAAAACTGAAGTTTCCAGTCTAACATCCATCCTTGTTTCTTGTTTTGTAGTTAGGAGATTAGGCACAGATGAAGGCATTTGTTTGTTTGTTTTTTTAATGAAAAAAGACCGATAATAAGGTCACAAAAGACTAAAATCAAGATGCAGGCCAGGGATGCAGTTCACAGACCCTTTCCAAGCTCGTTACATTGCTGACAGAATTCAGTTCCAATGGTTGTGGACAGAAGCTTTATTTCCATCCAAAATCATTTATTACATCTACATTTTTTCCATAAAAGAGAAGGGTCTCTGATATCTCACATCATTTCATATGATTCCCTAGTCAGATCTCACTTACTTAGTAAGCATTCATGTGATTAACTCAAAAAGTTATGAGTATCAATCTATTTGTAAGATATATTCCATAAATTCTCAGGCCTTAAGTTGAAGTAATAATATTTTTTATATTAATTAACAACAAAAGACAAACTAAACTGTGATATGAAGGAGAGTCAAGTTTGATTCTAATGAAAGGATGGAGCTTTAAATACAAGCAAAGTATGCCTTTTATGAAGTGCATTATTATCATAGTATTATACCTTACAAACTACCCTATATCTCAATGGCCATTTTTTCCAAAGGCAATTGAACGACCTATATTAACAATTTGCTATGTGTGAATGGCTCTCAGAATTTATGGCTGAGAACTCAATCTTCACTTTGCTGTTATGATGTGAGACATTTTACAGGGAAACAATATTTATTAACAAACTTGGAAAAACTAATTTTAGAGGTTTCGTGTTCTGTTCTTCACCACTTAGTAATACATAATTCCAAGAACTCTCTTGAAGCAAGGAAATGAAGGCTTTGCTAGACATCAAACCTGCTATCTTATTCTTAGACTTCTTAGCCTCTACACAAGGAGAAATAAATCTCACTTGTCTATATATTACTAGTGTCACTGTTGGAATCTGAAACTCCCCACAAATACTGATATGAAGCTAAAAGCTTTGATCTCTTATGTCACCTTGGTGACATAATTTAGACAGGAATAGATCACTATTGAGTTAAAATCATCAATGACCTATTCAGAAGTGGAGTATCACTGGATATATCACATCTTTGGAGGTATGAATATGAAGAGCACATCTTGTCCAACCATTGACAATCTGTCTGTGATTCCAGACCTCATTGAGGTCAATTGTTTGCCACACTTCAGGCTCCCTTTCCTGATGTTTCAGGCATCCTTAAGGTCAAGAAATGCATCTAGATGACATTTAACTGAAACCTGTGGAATTACAAGCAGAATCAAGTTCTCTATGATCTTTGTCACAGACATAAAACACTGACAAGCCTGTGGTATTTGTTATTATAGCAGAACAAGTCACAAACAACACTAGAACACTTGTTCAAGTCCTGGTAACCAAGTAATAGTTATCACACTAGGATTACACTGTTGGTGCTGACAACAAATACAACAACAGAGAAAGAATGGAAAATAGATTTCAAACAAATTACTTTTAAATGATCCAAATTTGCTGTATTAAATTATATTTAACTAAGCAAAATACTTTTCCCATGGACTGATACTTAACATATTTTATGGATTGGTCTTTATTAAGATAAGCCTGAAGACTACAGTGCTCCTGAAGATTCACTTTTTAATCTTAAAAGTGTGAGTGTAAACAAGTGAAAGAATCTCTTTCCTGATCAGCAAACATTCCATTCCTCCTTGACAGTCAATGAGTAGGAGTTAAGACTCCATTTCCTGTTCTTCATTGACAATATTACATTGATTGGGTTAATAAAAGGTCACTTAAGAAAATCTTCAAATAAGAGATTGCTCCCCTTAGACTGATTATTCATTTTTATTATCAGGAGCTCTCAGAGTTAAAACAATTTTCAGTCATTTTTTAAAATTAGATTTAGAGACTGTAATGCATAGAGAAATCAGAAGCCACATGTGTCAGCCAGAGAAAACTTGGTCGGTGTCCATGGTTACTGCAGTGCATTCAAAGCCAAGGCTTAGCAACATTTTATGGAATGTTATGTCCATAGTGATTATATGAGACAAATGTTATTTTCCTGCATGTTTCATAGTCAATGTTAAGACATATTGAATTGTGTCACAAAACACTGATATATCATTTGTTGATGACAGATTAATACTTGAGTGTTACATGAGATTTTATGTATTTTTAATTTTCTTCATTTCTGAGGTCTTCCATATAAAAAGATGAGCAAGCTGAGTGGCTTAAAACACCAGACACATTCTGTCACACTCTATAAAGTGCACATTCAAAATCAAGGCATTCCCAGTGATAAGTATATAGAAAAGAGAATCAAAAAGTAGAAAGATTTTATATGCATTAAATATCAATCCATATTTGACATGTTTGATATAAGATGCCAATTAAAATCAGGAATACAGAGAGAAACATTCAAAGTTAGTAAATGCATTAGAAGAATTTATGAGTCTTTTACTGCCTCTATGAAGAAAAATAAACCATTTATTTACAATTATGTATGGGGTTGAGCTATGCCCAATATTAATGAATTGAAGTCACCCATATGACTGAATTGGGGTTAATATGTGGCTTCAAATCTCTTAATGTTCATTTTATGAAATTGGGTAAGCCTATATTTGGTAGTTACATATTTAGAATTTTAGTTGCTATGATGGATTGTTCCTTTTTCAAGATTGAGGGAGATATTGAAAGGGGGAGAGAGAGAGAGAGAGAGAGAGAGAGCACAAACTTGTGAGAAGTGGGGAGATAGTAGATCTGGGAAGAGTTAAGAAGTGGTTGGTGAATATGATGAAAATACATTGTATGAAATTGTCAAATAATAATAATTCATATGAAAATAAAAATTTTAGAGTCATTTATTCCAGAAGTTACTGGGGAAGGATATTTTTATTTCCTCTAACGTCTGATGATTCCAAGGCAGTTTGTGGAACTCTGCTGCTTACATCAGTCTCTTCTCAATGTCCTTCTTATCCCAGATGTCTCTATATGTCTTATAATGGCACTAGTAATTAGACTTGCTCAGGTTATTGTCAGTTAATTGCACCTGTAATTGTTCTACCTCTAAATAAAGGTTACATTTTGATTTTCTAGGTGGGCACAAAATTTAAGAGGTACAGATAAACCACATACATAATTATAGTTGGTTTCTTTTCTTCATAGAGGTAGTAAAACACTAATAGGTTGTTTTTACACAATTTACTTTTTTGAATATTTCTCTCTATATTCCTGATTTTAGTTGACATCTGTGTCATACATGTCAAATGTGAATAGATATTTAATGCATATAAATATTTCTACTTTTTGATTCTGTTTTCTATATACATTTAAACTATATGTGCCTTTTTTAATTTGACTAACAGAAAACTTGCATATTCTAGAAATACACACTGAGCATGACTTTGAGCTGAAACCTCCTGTTGCCTATAGAGTAAGAGAGATGTAGAAATGGAAAATGGTCACTTAATGATAGGTAGATGCTGTTAGCAGGGACAGATGTCTAAATAATTTCAAAGCAGTTTTCACTCTTATTTTAGATGCTTATTCTTTTTCACCAAATTTGGTCACATACAACAAATAATTGAAGACTTTTCCCCTTTTACTTTTCCAGTTTCATTGTTATGGATTACTTTTGTAAATTGTGTAGTGCAAAGAAGAAAAAGTTCATCTAAGATTCTAGAATGACTTGAGGTATTTAATTTCCTGGGTAGATTATTATATCATTTGGAGTATATCATATGTATTTCAATATGAAAATAGATAGTGTTAAATTATTCTTAAATAAATATTTGAAATGAATTAAAATATTTGTTATTATATAGATGGTAAATCTGCATTAGTTTAGTTATAGTGTTAGCTATCTGAAAATTAATCAATTTTGTGTTATTTATATGGAAAATATAAATTATATATACATATTTCCAATGCTAATGCCATTTTGGCATATTCCAATGCCAATATTCTTTTGTATATGTTATTATACAAATAAGATATAGATATGAAACATATTTAAATATTTATATTGATTTTCATATACAGTGATTTTTGTTTTTATTATTTAATAGATTTTAAATGAAATATAGTTACATCACTTAGCCTTTCCCTTTCCTACTTCTAGCCCTTCCTAGACTGTGGGGAGTTTCTGCAGTTAAAGTTGAAGGATGACATTACTGTAAAGCCCCTGAACTCAGTGGTAACTGACAGATTCCCTTTTTCAGTGGGATCCCCTCTTCTACCTAATCTGGGGACACTCCAGATGCTTTAAAGAGTATCATGTAGCCCTCAGGAATGTTACAAGCCCACAATCATTTCCTGATAAGAAACCTGCCTATTAAACACCTGAGGATTCCCGGAGGTACTTCCTCATGCTAATGAGGTCTTTTGGTGCTTTGGCTTTCAGTCAACGACCTATTTATTGTCCATGCCACAAACCATACCTGGAGTTCTTCCCACACCCTTGCTGCCCATGGGATAATTATGTGCTGTGTTCCGTTTCTTCTGATAGAACCGTGCTACTACATGCTAAGGAAATGCCCCTGGCACTGTTAGCCCCAGGGAATCAAACACATTCATTTCCAAAACCCCATCCCAGTGCCCAAAATTTATAATGTCCCTGATTCACAAAATAAACTCTCTTTCTCCATTTCTCCTCCATGACTATTTGAGATTTGGTTGTTTTCTTGGTGGGGGAAGGAGGGGCTTGGGGAGGAAGGGCTTCCACCTATGAAGAACTGTTCACTGGACACGCCTGCCTAGCTAGGTTTGAATGGGGTGCAGGCTCCTGCCTCACTGCTACTGCAGCCTAGCCAAGTCTCCTACCACCAGCATCCAGACTTGTTTCTGAGCACCCCATTACTGACTCCATGGCTGCCTAGCCAGATTCCTGTGTCTCCATCACTGTTGCTGGTCACCCCAATGGCTGCCTCTGAAACTCCCATTTCTCCCACTCCTGCACCACTTACCATACTGCTCATCTGAGGCAGCAGCCAGTTGCTGATTATCCCGGAAATAGCCACATGATCAGCCCGAGCCAAGTGAGCCAAGTCAGACCCCAAAGCCTTTTGGCTCAGTTGAGGAGCAACAAGTTCCTTGAAGCTACCTAATTCCGCATTAGCATCTTAGCTAAAAGAACAATAACCTTTCTCTGCATGACAGAAAGGGTTAGGGTAAGCCTAACCCTCCTGGTTTCTTAGCTAAGAGAGTTGTAACATTTGCTGGCATGGAGAAAATTCTTTCTCCTGCCTCTCTAGGATATCCTATGGCATGAAACCTATCCAGAATTTCTCCCTTTTCTGTCTGGACTGGCATAGTCCTAACCTTCAGGTGGAGTAATGTGCATTTCTGGCTTGATATTGTACAAGGCCAGAATTCCATGCTTGATGCAGAATGACATCACCCCTTCACTTCACCCCCTCTCCAGTTTTTTCCCTCACCCTTAAGTTGATAGCCTCCTTTTCTTTTATTATATACATGAAAATGCAAGCTTCTGAGTCCATTCACATTTTTTTGTGTGTACATGGTTTCATGGCTGAATACATTGTGTCAATAATTAGGAGTCACCTCTCTGAGAGAGGTCAATTCTCCATCTATCATCACTCACTAGTGGCCAGTAGTTCTTTGTCTAGGCATGGGACCCTGTGCATATCTACTGATATTGTCATTGTTAAGGTAGTATTTATGGAGCCAATTCAGGGAGAGGTATCTTATAGCAGACTTCCTTCTATTCTGCTTCTTATAATGTTCCCATTCCCTCTTCCATGATAATACCTAGGCCACAGAGGCAGAAGCTGTGCTATAGAACTATACACTGGGACTTGGCTCCTTATAATCCATTGATCTCCATATTATGTTCAATTGTGGGTTTCTGTAATGAGCACCACTTGTTTTGAAAGCTTCTTTAATGCAGAGTGATATTTACACTTATCGGAGTGTAAAAGGGTAAGTTTTAGAACATGGGAATTATACCCTAACAAAGAGGCAGTTACAGTATCACTTTTAAAGTCAATAAACTTACTAACCCCTGGTAGTTAGTTGGGTTTGTAGTATCAGTTGAATTCTCATTCATTTGAATAATAATTAAGTCCACTTAGACTTCTTTTGGTTGCCACCAACATGTAAGAGCCAATATTGTACCGTTAGAAATAACTTTGTATGCTAGTCACTGTTATGGGTCTTAGGTGTCATGCACGGTAGGACTATTATTGATTATCTTTTATAGTGTTTTATGTTATTATAGAAGTTAGACTATAGGAAAAAAGCTTTCAGGTTAGATATAATCATTAATTTTAAAGAATCATCAATAAAATAGCTGTAGGTGATCAATTGTTTACCTTAGAGATCAATTTTCTGTCACATTATAGAATTTTACAAGATAACAAGGCCAACGATTTTGCTGGCCCAACATCTTGTAATAATAGAAAATTAATTTCAGAATAATGTATACTCATTAAATGGCTATGTCTCTTGCAGACGGTTGCAATGATATGGTACTAATGGGGCTAATTTCTAGTTTATTGTAAAACAGCTTTAGTTTTCCAGGCTAGAAATCTGAAGCATTTGAATCACATTATGTGCTTTTCACTTTTATGTTTAGTACCCTGTTAATGAGCTTATATAATACTATCTAGCAGGCAAATTTGTGTTAGATTTGCTTTTATTCTAGCTTATCTGAAAAATATGTATTTATTAGAGAACAAAAATAAACCTATCTCCATTCTCCAAGGAACATTAATTAGATCAACATTTTCTAATCCCCAGAAATGCTTACAAGATTACACAGAATTCACCTCATATACATTGCCTAATGGTTTTGTCAACACATACATAGGAGATGTTAAAAAATAACTGATCTTTTAGTAACCTCAAATTTCACATTTAACTGTCCCAGCAAAAATTATACTATAGATGGGTTTCATAATTATTTTCAAAAAGATACAAATTCTTTGTGATGACAACTAAATTTTATGCTTTTATAATTCCTACAAAAAATGATACCAAGATTCATAATTGGTTATTTTTGAGAAATTAGAGTAACTTAAATATCTTTATGCAATATGAGAAATCCTCAGTGTATTCTATGGCTATTATTTTCTTATTAAATTACCTTACTTCTGTACTACAGATACAGTCAGATTTACATTAATGATACTGCAATTTATACTGTCATATGTAGCTTGTTATTTTGTAAAATAATGATAGTTTAATAGTTTGTTTTTTTGAGATAAGATGTCTACAAGATGAAGACATGACATGAAAGGAAAGAAAAGAGATTGAGAAAGACAAATACTGTACGATGTTACTTATAGGTGAGATCTTTAAAAGATGACTTATACAAATAGATTATATAATATTAGCTATTGGCTTGATTGGGTATAAAGTTTATAAGATGTTGTAGCTACAAAGATGCAAGATTCAAAATTTCAGTTATTTGGGAGCATTGAAATCAAAGATCTATTGTAAGTCTATAGTAGTTACAATGAACATTATTTTTTTTTTCAATGACTGCTTTTATTTCACTAGGGGTTAAGTAGGTATATATATTTTTTTTTTTTTAGTTTAAGGTATTTATTTTTTCCCCCAACAGCACTCCCTTTCAGTCCAAATAATGGTTCTTTTTCTTATAACTATAAATACAATACAAAACAACAGAAATAAATAGGCCACGATTATAAGAGTTACATGGCTTAGCATACATTCCCAATGTCCAGTCCATATGTATTTGGCACCTGACTTTAACATTCTACTATCTAACCATCTCCATGAGTTTAAAGTTCTATATCCAACTCAGCTTTCATACTAACTTGCCTCATAATTTTAAAAATACCTTCTTAGATCCAGAACACCCTCTTGATTCCTAAACAACTCAAAATTTAACTATGAGACTCTAACTATCTGTTCTTCAACCACCTCAGAGACCTGAGAGGGATAAATATATCTGATTATATAGGAAGTGCAGGGCCTACAGCTTCCAAAACTAAAAAATGACATACCGGTGGCTGCCTGGACAGTTCCCATTTTCTCTCCATACATTACAGCATCAGTCTTCAGCCATTTGGCCCCATTTCTCTGACAGACATTGGTTGCAGAGCAGGAATTATGAAGGACTTGCCTACCCTGTCTTGGCAGAGCTAGGCTGTCGACTTACCTGCTTCCAAGTTTTGTCCTTTTTGGACAGAAGTCTGTCTACAGTTGAAGCAAGTGGTTTTTCTTGCCAAGAGAAAGGCTTACCACCAATTTAATCATCTCCCACTGGAGATTCTTCGATGCTCATCTTCTACGTGGAGTAATATAGGGGGTGCTGTCAGGAGCTGACATGTCTCGATATCAAAAAATCTTAAGTTAAGAAAACATCTTTGAATGCCATATTCTGCAGATCTCTTGAGGTTTTTGAAGATGCCCTATCTATCTCTTATATTTAGATAAGCAAATATTGCTTGCCTCTTAGCGACTTGATTTCTGAGTAGCTTAGAAAATAACTGTGATAGACTGTCATAGTAACTAACAAAATGACACGTTTTCATGACTATTAGTTTCCGTTTCTTAATTATTCTAAACAGTTTATGTCGGTTGGTAGCGAGAGGTCAAAACTTGACATTTCATTTTTAAGTATTACTACAAACAATACCTTTAAGAAGCGTTACCCTTAATTTTGTATCAATATACAAAGATCAATACCAATGTGGCCAAATATAATCTTAATTTTGTATCAATATACAAAGATCAATACCGATGTAGCCCAATACAATCTTAATTTTACATCAATATACAAGGGTCAATACCATTGTGGCCAAATATAATCTTAATTTTGTATCAATATACAAAGATCAATACCGATGTAGCCCTATACAATCTTAATTTTGCATTAATATACAATGATCAATACCAATTTAGCCAAATATAATATTAATTTTGTATCAGTATACAAAGGTATAAGGCTATATTCAATAATCTGCCCTTTTTTCTTGATCTTTCCTATACTATGTCTATGTCCCATTTACACAGCTATCAGAAATGAGAAAATCATGCAATTCAAAACCAAATGGATGGAACTAGAAAAGCTCATCCTAAGTGAGCTGACGCAGTCCCAGAAAGATAAACATGGTATGTATTCCCTAACAAATGGATATTAACCATACATTAGAGGATAACTATCCTACAACCCACACACCCAAATAGACAGGAACCTAGCATATCTATCCTAGGAAAAATTCTACCCACCAGTGAGTCATGGAATCTGCTGCAGGTTAGTGGAACCCCACAGCCTAGAGGGTGTGCCTTATCAAGCTCCAGTACGAGTGTAAGCTCTTGGGCTTCACATGACGCAAGATCTGAGGGAGTATGATATGTGAGGACCCACCTCATCTGAGGAGAAGGAGAGTACCAAGTAGAGGAACAAGGAGGGAGGGAGGGAGGAAGGTAGGGAGGGAGGGAGGGAGGGAAGGAGAGAGGGAGGGAAGGAGAGATGAAGGGAGGGGCCAAGAGGGGAGGAGGGAGGAAACTAAGTTCTAGAAATAAATAATACTTTTTTAAGAAAAGAATTAATAAGCTTAAAAATATAATAAAGATACAATATAAAAATTTCAAACTATAATTTACCTTACTGGCATGAAAAGAAAATGGCCTTAATTTCAGATTAGAATGTTAGACTGCAGGTGGCTACAGAGATTACACAAACTTGATAGCAGCTTGAAAGTTTTCTTTTGTTTTTTGGTTTTTTTTTTTGTAGAGGTATAGGCTATTTCCATGGTTTGGCATTAAAA
>CAJQZJ010032981.1:2353863-2396119 GCA_907164525.1 Lophiomys imhausi | reverse complement strand
TAATCTATGTGATTTTGTAGGTCTTCATTTCTTTGAGAATTGGACACAGGCATTTCATATACACCTTCTAAGTTCACTATCACCATGGATATTAGTTATCTCAAATCTGTAGTCATCTCATTCACTACAAATTTTGAAATTAATAGATTAGTGCCATTACCTGTACATTACTCCCTATGTATCCATGGAAGGATTAAGAAACTGAATTCTCATGATTCAGATGTCATACAGTATTTCCATTCTAGCATACTCATAGTTTTAAATATTTTGTCATTTCTGTTACTATCTTCCAGAATATCTTTGGCAGTTCTTCTTGACTTAGAATGGCCCATTCCTCCATCAGGATTTCTGAAATACCTTAGCTGTTAAGTTACTTGTTCATTTATTGTTATATTAAGACCCCCTTGATTACGTAAACTCAAAATTCATTCCCTCATTTCCTCTTATTACATGGTAGATATGTTGCAACTTACGTTCTGGATTATTTTCTCTGATAGCAAAATGATGGCATCAGGTTGCTTGTTTCATTATCTTTTCTACTAAAGATTTAAGAACCAAAATAATTCCAGTGACATACTGTTCTTGTTTGTCTTATGTTGCTGGCTATTATTATATATGATAAAATGTCTTGCAAAAAGCAAGTTAGAGGAGAATATTTGGCTTATATTTCCAAATTATGGTTAAGATTTTAAGGAAGTTAAGGCTCCTACAGAAATGTGAAACAACTATTCACAACACATTTAGATTCATGAGTAGAGAGAAATGAAGGCAAGCATGCATGCTCATTGCTTGCTTACCTATGCTCAGTTTTACTTGTTTTATTATTTTGTTTCTTTCCTTTTTAAAAAAAAAATTAGCTTTTTGCTTAGGAGGTGTTGCTGCCCACAGTGGGCTAGAACTTCCCATATCAACTTAATTAAGAAAATATCTTACAGAAATTCTTACAGAAGAGCCTAATATAGTAAACTCTCTCACTAAGACTCTCTTTCAAGTTGTGTCAAGTTGATAATTAATGGAATTACCCACACACTGACTTTTTAAAACCTGTAAAATGAGATGAACTCTTTTTTAATTATGTTCATGAATTTTTTGTAACTTTGAATCACAAGTTTAACAAAGATTATTGCTCTTAATGAATTTCTTAATTAGTACATCCAATATAAGATATCATTAAAATAATAATATCAAACAAGCAATAATGATTTATGAGGAGTTTTTAATGATGAGATAGAGAGAGAGATAGAGATAGAGATAGAGAAAATGAAGTTGAGTTAGTAGGGGACCATCTTGGAGGAGTTGGAGGATGGGAAAGTAAATCATCAACAGAAAATGTATGAAAAATTAAAATAAATAAAATTAAAAGGTACTTATTTTTTTCAAAACTTAATTATAAAATTTACAAAGATGAAAATATTACTATCCTAGTAACATCTAACAAAAGTTCTAACAAAGCCTTCCTCTACACTTTAAAATTATGATAATTTATTATGATACATAGTGATTTGTGAAAATACTGCATTGATGTTCCAAACCAGTTCAAGATAATTATCTTAATCCTAGACATGCTTTCTTTTGTAGGATTGGAGATGTCTATCATTGTGGTCTTAAGCAATGGCTCAGGAGTTTAGTTAGCACTTGCTATTCTTCCAGAGGACTGGGTTTGTTTCTGAACACCAACATGAAAGGTCACAAACATTTCTAGAGAATCTGACATCCTCTTCTTTTCTTCTAGCATACTTCATGCACATGCATATATATACATATATAACTACATATATGCATGTATATATGGAGAGTACTCATATATATAACATGAAAAATACATAAAAGCAACATTTACTTATCCAAATATACAGAGATTGATAGGTGGTCTTTAGAAACCTCAAGAGATCTGTAGAATTTGGCATTCCAAAATTTCTTAAGATTTTTTTTTTTTTTGTTATTGAGACATGTCAGCTCCTGACAGAATCCCCTATTCTTCTCCAAGTAGAGGATGAGCATTGAAGAATCTGCATTTGGAGATGGTCACCTTAGTGGCAAGCCTGTCAATGGGCAAGAAAAATCCCTTGCTTCAACTGCAGACAGAATGCTGTCTGAAAAGAACAAAACTTGGAAACAGGTAAATCAACAGCTTATCTCTGCCAAGACAGGGCAAGCAAGTCCTTCATAATTCCTGCTTTATAATTAATGTCTGTCAAAGATACTGGACCAACGGCTGAAGATAGATGCTATTATATGTAGAGAAATTGGGGACTGTCTAGGCATCCAATTGTCTGTCATTTCTTAGTTTTAGAAGCTGCTGACTCTGCACTTCTTGTATAATCAGATATATTTACCCATTCTTAGGTCTCTGATGTAGTTGAAGACTAGATAGTTGTAGTCTCACAGTTAAATTTTAAGTTCTCCAGGAATTAAAAGCATGTTCTATGTTTAAGAAGATGTTTTTAAGTTTCTAATGCAAGTTAGGATGGAAACTGAGTTAGGTATAGAATTTTAAACTCTTGGAGAGAGATAGATAATAAAATATTAATATCAGTTGCCAAATATGTATGGACTGGACCTTGGGAATGTATGTTATACCTTATAACTTTCATAATTGTAGCCTCATTATTTAAAACAAAAACAATTATGAGTTCTGGGAGAAGGGGGAGACAGTGAGAGGTAGGGGCTGGGAGGGATGGAGGGAGAGGACTGTGATGGACATGTAAATTGAAGTAATAAATAAAAATTAAAAAAACTATCACTATCCATAAACCATACATACACACATGCATGTACACATGCACACACATATATTTCACAAAATCATGCACACCTAACAATTGTGGTTTCTGTCTATCAACTCAGTATCACTACAAAGAGGAATTACTAAGCATAACTGCACATTTTGTGGTCACTTCAATATGAATGGCTCTCCAAAGTTTGCAGTGTATATATTCTGTAAGTTTTCTGGGAAGATGTAGACCTTTGCCTACTCAGCCCATTGAAATCACTATTGGCATTACGTAGAAGTAACCCCACCAATGCTTAATTTGTTAAACCAATGAGTTTATTGGATAGCTTCTAGAATCACCAGTGAGGGGTTACTTAGAAGAACATGAGTGACCTGGAAAGATGTCATCATTAAAGTGTCAGCTCTATGCAGGATATAAACTTAATAAAAGTTTATATCCTGCATCATTAGAATTCTCTTATCAACTTGAGGAAAACTCAACCCATTATTATTGTTTCTCCAGACAATTATTTCTCTGAGGCTGTATTTGGGACCCTTAGGGAGGGTCCTGGGCTGTATTTGATGTTATTGTATTTTGTGAGTCATACCCTTTTCCTTCTAAAATGAAACAAACAGATAAATTACTTTATAATTATATAATACAAGTGAGAGTCTCTGTCTTCATTGCTAAATTTTCCCCTTCTAACTCATCTAAAATTGGGGGGATGCTCAAAACATCATAGATTTGTCAGCTATCTATGATGAGGAATAGACTAAAAGGTTGAGATTATAAATGAAATTATAAAAACTACAAATTATAAATTGAGATTATAAAGATTGAGATTGTATATTCAAATTTTTATTTATTTTTTGAAATTTATGTTTGTATGTGAGCTCTTTTGTGGATGTGAGTGCAGGTGCCCATGGAGTCCACAAGAGCATGTTGAATCCCTGGAGACAGAGTTTTAGAAAGTTATGCGTGGCTGGGTGTGAATGCTAGAAACTGAACCCAAACCTTCTGCATGAACGTACACATTAGTAGTCATTCAGCTAATATATCCTCCCCATAAAACTGCATTATTTCCAATATGATTTTGACAACTATAGCAACAAATGAGAGGGCATCATATGTTGTACACATGTTAAGTGTATTGTTTATATTCTCCCACAATTATATGTTTATATATGTATATACATTTTTGTAAAAAATAATTTTACAAGTAAAGGTAGTGCTGCAATTTTTTACTGTGATCTATTTTAAGTTATTTTATTAAAGAATATTTTAGAAATTATAGATTGAAAAATGGAAAAATATATTCACATTGAAGTAATGGCAAAAACAGAGTGCAATTTGATTGCAACATATATGCTCCAAAGTATTATAAAAAGTCTTCTACAATTTCATCTTTCACAGATGAAAAATGTTTCTCATTTCATGCATTTGCATGTCTTTCATTTCACTTGAAATTAAAATTTTCGTATGCTGATTAATAATTAGTGTCTTTTCTTACATGAGTAATCTATTCATTCATTGCCTTTTTTTGCTAAATGTTTCTTACTTTTAATTAAAAATATTTACCTCATTTTAATGTTATCACTTCTCTGAATTTATGTTTTGAAGAAAGTAAACTACAGACACATATCAAACACATGCATTTTAATCAAGTAAATAATATCATTCATTTTCCCAAATTGAAAGTAGTTACTACCAACTCTAAGCAATGCTTAAGTTGGACTCATCTGAATTATATATTTCAATAAGTTATTTTGATGTTTACTAAATATGGATTTCTTTAACTCAGTTTAATTGAATCTTGATGTAATATAATACTTGTTTTGTGACTGTGAAGTTTTAGATTAAAAAGCAAAATGAAAAAGAGAAAGGAAAATAGAAATACACACAAAACTGCAATCAGATTTTTCTAGTTCAAGTTTCTAAATGTTTTTCCTTTGATTCCTTTAATTTGATAGGGAAAAAACCATATGTGATGATAGTTTACATAGGGAGACTATCTCACACTCAACAATTATTCAGAAATGTGTAAAACAAAGATATATGGAAAGCAAAAAGTAGCTTGATTGTCAAGTTGTTTAAATATAATCAAATAATCTGGTCCTTCTGAATGGGTAACAGACTGTATACCAAACTGTCTGTTCAAAGAAATAAGTGTCAGAGAACCTTTCATTGGTCCATAACTTCTATTTATTGAATGGTGCAGTTTGCATATATACACTACTAAACCAAATACCATAGGCATCCATCCAGCTCCTTCTTAGATGACACAAATGAGGCATATCCTTTACTTGAAAACTACCAGAAACGAGTATGATCAAAGCCCAGACATGGCTATGGATAATTTGAAAGGAGTAGCACATTTAGCAGAGTACAATCATCCTACAACCTACAGGCTCCAATAGACAATAATATAGCATAACTATCCTACAAGAAGCCCCACAAGCTGTGAATCATGGACTCTATTAGTTATTAGTGGAACACATTACCCTAGCTGGGCTGTTATATCAGGACCCAGTAAAAGAGAAAGCTCTTAGCCCTCATGTGACTGATAAACTGAGGGGGTTTGATAAGTGGAGGCTCTCCTCATCTGAGAAGAAGTAGAGGATGGAGATGGGGAAAAGGGAGGGTGGGTGGGACCTGGAATGGAAGAGGGAGAAGACTTTGATAGAGATATAACTTGAAAAAATTAACAATTTTTTGTAAAAGAGCAGAAGACACATGTAGAAGAAGGGTGACTCCATTCTAGAGTGCCAATGCAGGGCTCAATCTGCAATATTCCTTAACTAGTTCAAATACAAATTTAAGTATAGAAACGACAAGTATTATGTGTTGTAATCTTTATGTTGTATAAATATTTTTAAGAAAAACCTATTTTTCAGCCCAGGAGACATTCATCTATCATGATCATATTTTATTTTAGATGGACCAAACTTCTCAAAACACAAATGTTTTTTATCTTTTCTATATCTAAAAGGAATTTAAAATTCAAAGTAATCTTAGACTTTAAAAATGTTTTGAAACAGAAAATCACAGATGTGTATATGCATTTAACAGTATTGACTAAAAATACAGAATCTTGGCATCCAAGATCAATGAATAACAAATGGAAAGGTTATAGAAAGCTCAAATCAGTCTGATGCAAGGACAATTGTAAGGGATACTGAACCTTCCGTTTCTCACTTCTCATTTGGAACTACAAATCAGTTGGAAAAATAATTTAACACATCAGTCAAGTAGAGTAACACAGAATCTTGGCCTACATTTCTTATTTAATATACGTAAAAAGTACCTAAAATCGTTTTGAAGCCTTTTCATGAAGCAATAACAGGCAAACAAAGATCCCAGAATATATGACACTTAAAAAAATATTCTTAAGGTGGTTTTCTTGTGCTTCAGCTGTGCTGGAATATCCAGGGCTTGCTGTACTAGGATAGCTTGCTCTAGCTGTGTTTCTTTGTGTTCTTACACTGGCATCAAACCTTCTGGGTTTGTGGTGACTATGGGTCTAGATGAGGATCTGTGGGTTTGTCATTTTTGGATGGGTGTTTTGTTCCTTGGTTTCTGTTTCATTACTGGTCTTATGGCCAATGGAGCCTGTGGTTCAGCAGGGCAGCAGGGGATTCTCCAGAAAAGTTGAGGCCATGAATTCTGGTGAGCAGCATGATCTCTTGTCAGTCCCAAAAGTCTCTGCCAGTTTTGGGTGCTGGAGATTTGGTGAACTCTGGAGGGGGATTGGAGGGAACAGTTGAAGTGCTTGGGTCTGTGGGTCAGGGTCATTCCGGGCTGTGTCTCTCTCTCTGATGTCATACTGGGAACAAGGCCAGGATAGAGAGAAAGAATGCAGCATCATAGAGGATGGGTCACGGTCTTTTCTCTGGTCCACAGGCAGGACTTTGAGAGAGAAAGCAGGAGTGCAGCTGGGAACCCTCCTGCTCCCTCCCTGGATGTGCTAGCACCAGAGAAGACAGAGTCATGCCACCTGCTGTGGTGGGGGAACTTGGGGACATCATGCCATTTTCTTCAGAGTCCTCTGGGTTGAAAGGCAGTGCACTGGGCTGGAGAAAGTGTTGTGGGTTCAGGGGAGTGTAGAAAGAAATATGGCTAATTAAATTATTTACCAGTATTTATATTACATTTAATTGGTTTGGCGGCTAATCCTTAACCATCCCTTATAAATGAGTACACAGAGACTGCATGGATTTTTTTCAAGCCTTGGCCTGAATTATGCAATCCTAGCCCATCTAAGCTAGCTCTTAATTCTATTACCCAAGTATGGCCCCATATATACATACGTCCCCTTGGACTGCCATTCTCCACAATATGCCGATGTTCCTGGCCATGTGGAATGAGGTTCTTTTCTCTAAACCATGGTGTGTTCCTCCTCCTTCCTGAATTCCTTTTTCTTTCTGAAGCACAGGCCTCCTGCTCCAATCTGTAATGCTTCGGCTTCGTCCACATCTTTTGTTTTTATTGGTTCTGGATGTGAAGATGAACATTATTTAAATTCATTGTTGTTGGAAATCTGAGCCATGTCCACAAAACAGACCAAACCTCTTAATTTTTTTTTTCTTGTAGCTTCCAAAATACCAGGGCCTCACGCTGTGGGAGCCTTGGTCTCCACCGCAAGCTGAGCCTTCGCGCCCTCCAGGGTCCGAGCCATGTTTTTCTCCCTCCTCAGCTGGCTCAGCTGTCCTTGGCCTCATGGAATGCTTGGACTGACTCCCACAGCCAGCCACTTGGGCCTCAGTTCCAAAAACCAACAGGGGAGGGCAAGTACGTGCAATTGGAGAAGTTTTCTCCCACAGCCGAAGTTCCTTTAGGCTCTAAGGACAGCTATATGGTGAAACAGAAATTATTTTATTGCGGCTTATGTCATGGTCGTCTTATCTCTCCCATAGTCTCTTCCTAATTTCCTAAAATCTCCCAAACTCTGAGAGGGGTGAAGGTTGTTGAATCATGGGAAGTATGGAGATTTTTTTTTTTTTTTTAGGATAAATGCATGGTATTGTCTAAGATTGAGATGTTGACAATGTTATATTACATAGGGAAAGGGCCCAGACACTGGTTACATGACAGCTCACCTGTGATCTCCTAGGGGATTGTTTCCATGTTGCTATAAGGAAGGTGGCTACTTGGGCCCTGTGCCCAATGCTCCTGAGGCAGGCAGAAACAGGAAAAGAGTTTGCTCCCCATTGCTACCCTCAGGATGGGGTATGAGCTCCCATGTTTGATATTTCCGAGGTTTGAACATGTTCTTATCTCAACAGCTCCATGCAAAAATCTTCTGGAGCCACACCCTACATTCTGGTGGCTGGGACAGAATCAGGAGGAGGGGAATGGAGATTGGGGATAGTGTTATATGGGTCACATAGAAAGTAGAAGAGGTCTGCATGAAGGCAGACTTTCTGGAGTTCTGGTGGCTTCTGTGGCCTCTGATCCAGCAGGGAGTCTCCACCTGAATTGGGAACTGGAATATGGCAACAGGGATCAGAGGGGCATTGAGGATAGTGTCAGGGCGAAATAACACCAAGAGAGCGGAGAAAGCTCATGGGCAGCTGGCCAACCTGATCTTCTAGAAGACATGGCCTATGGTTAGACAGTGGTGTCTGCCAGAATTGGGTCTGAAACACAGAATTGGGGTTGGGGACAACTGAGGATTAGGCCTTTGAGAAGCTAGAGAGTGCATAGGCTCCAGAGTCCATAGACACCTCATCTGGATTTCTTGCAGGCATGGCCTATGGTTGGGCATGGGATGTTTATCTGAGTGAACTGAGAGAACAGAGATAGTCTGTGGGCACACAGCCTATCTGGCCTTCTGGCTGGCTTTTAATTTCTTTATATATAATCTGACATGGACACACCAGATGGAGAAATATATTTATCATTATCAATTATTGTACATGTCTTATATGGAGAAATAGTAAATGGAAATTAGTATGACAAAACAACTGAATATGTAAATTTTTAGAAAAACATTTGCAAGAGACAATAGCTACAAAATTTTTATATTTAAAAAATCAGGGGCTAACAATGTGACTCAGCAGGTAAAAAGCACTTGCTACACAATCTTGGCAACCAAATCTCCTGAAACATAGGTAAACATGTCTGATGGGGTTATTGCGCATCTGTAATATAAGCCCTCATATGGAGACAACTAGAAGCTGAAAACTATCAATCTTTGATTCCATACAACAGCAACAACAAGAACAACAAGAGAAGCCCTGCCCCAAAAAGGTGGAAGGAGAAAAATAACTCCTGAATGTTTTCTTCTCACTTTAACAAGAGTGCTATGTCATATATATAATGAACACACACACATGCACACACACACACTCACTAAAGAAAATAAATGTTTGGATATGATAAGTTCTAGAAGAAATATCTATGTCCTTAGTTGAGCACTTAAAAAACTATCTGATATATTCAGATAAAATGAAAGTTGCATTTATCTTCATAATGCATTTTTCTATATGTGATACATTTTGAGTTAATTTTAAAATCTTATTTTTTTTATTACTTCAGGATATATCTCCATCATAGTGCCCTCTTTCTACCCCTCCCAGTCCCGCCCTTCCACCTTCCTTCCATCCCACACCTCTGGAGTGGAGTGTCCCTACATAACAGTCCCCTGCCCCATTTCAACAGTCATATGAAGGCCAAGAGCCTCCTCATACACTGGGGGCCTACAAGACAGCACCAAAAGGGCAAAGTGTCTCACTGACAGGAAAAAAAGTCTATGTTCATGTTCCCTTTGGTACATCCATTGTATTATAGCTATCCTGTACTATATGGCTAAAATCAGACTATAAGTGAATAGATGCCATGTGCATCCTTCTGAGTCTGGGTTAGCTCACTCAGGATGAGCTTCTCTAGTTTCATCCATTTCCATGCAAATTGTATGATTGCATTGTTACTGATAGCTGAGTAGTATTCTATTGTGTAGATGTACCACAGTTTTTTAATCCATTCTTCAGTTGAGGGACATCTGGGTTGTTTCCAGTTTCTAGCTATTACAAATAAGGCTGGTATGAACATAGATGAGGAAACTTCCTTGTGATTTGGTGAGAAAGCATTTGGATGTATATCCAGAAGTGGTATGGCTGGGTCCTGAGACAGAGCTATTCCAAGTTGTCTAAGATATGGCCAGACTGACCTCCTCCATAGTGGTTGCACAAGCCTGCACTCCCACCAGCAATGGAGGAGGGTTCCTTTTCTACACACCCTCTCCAGCATGTGCTGTCATATGAGTTTTGATCTTAGCCATTCTGACAGGTGTGAGATGGAATCTCAGAGTCTTCTTGAATTTCATTTCTCTGATGATTAAGGATGCTGAGCATTTCTTTAAGTGTCTCTCAGGCATTAAGCTCTTTCATGTACTCCTATTTCAAGAAAGATTATAAAAACTCAATTAATTTTGAAATAGTATCAATATCTTTCTATCTCTCTATCTATCTGTGTGTCTGTCTGTCTGTCTGTCTATCCATCTATCTCCCTTGATCCCCATCTCCATTATTACTGCATAATACTTTTAGACAGTAAAGACTAAAGGTGGTCATGTGAGGGAATATAAGTTTGGAATTGGTGAATTAAGCACTAGGTATTGTTTCAAGTTTAATATAGTCTCAAGGCCATGTAAAAATATTAAGCAGAACTGACAGTGTTTTAACAAGAAAGATGATGACATTAACTATACCTTGATTCTAGCTTTGAAGAGTAGAATCAATGATGTCGCGTCCCCCTCGACCAGCAAGGACGACACAACTCGCAAAAGCTCTTCTCAAGCAGTTTATTCAGGTCCCTTGAAAACAGTCTTTTGAATAATGGGGCAGACCCAACCCACAGGCTAAATACTATATGAACAGCCAGTCAAGTAAAGCCATGTGGTGCTATCTTACAGGCCCACGTAAGCAAGCCAGATCAGCAGTCCCAACCAAACATGGACCTGTTCACCACCGAGAGCGCTCACCATCGGGCTGGTGGAAGGTGGAAACCGGCGCCATCTTTAGGGCGCAACACATCGCAGCTCTCTACAGTTCCCCCTATTTTTTTTAAAGTTGGTAGAAGTCCCTGGAAAGGCTTCATAATCCCCATATCTGGGGATCTCACGGTGGGCCTGAGCCTGTAGGAGGGCGGTGCTCAAACTCTTACCCGTCTCTGGGTCAGCCTCCCCACTCGGGACTGCCCTGTCTTAGGTGGCCGAGACTTACCCGTCTACTCCATCATTGACTTGTCAGACCCTAATATCCATGGAACGAATACCTTAGTGGGCAGGGACTATGCTCAGTGAAGATTTAAGGCTTCGTGGCAGCGAGCCATGCCTGAGGGGATTGGCCTGCCTCAATGGCGACAAGGGCCTGTATAATCATGGCTGCATTACGCTTCTGTGTGGCTCTCATCTTGTAGATGCACCATAGGCAAACCAGAGAGGCTAGTATCATCAGTATCGCCAAAGAGCCTACGCCCGCCCACTCTTTAAGATGATCCATAGCCATCTGTATCCAGGAAGTCAAACCAGTGGCCAGGCTCAGATCCACCCGAGTGGAATTGATGTGGACGATTGTCGCTCTCAGCTCTCTCATCAAATTTTCAAATTCAGCCAACCAATCCTGTAAGAGGAACTTTGACAATTGTCTAGACAAATTAGCAGCCTTTGTAAAATTTTGATACTGCACGGAATTAACACACAAACCTTGCATTTTCCACTCACACCCCAATTGTGCTAGTTGCCAAAGAGAATCAATCTGTTCTTGTATTAAATCTATGCATTGATTAACTATCATAAGGCCTCCTTTGAGATGAGAATTCATAGAGGTCTGAGTATCCAATGCCTGTGCTACAGTGGCTGAGATGTTATTCAGGGCATTGGCAGTCTGTATAGAACTAGACAAGGCAATAGCTGAGGCAGTAGCTCCCACAGCAGCAATAGTGATGGCAGTAACAATAGCTGCAGTGATGCCAAAATCTCTTTTAAACCTAAATAGCATCATGGTATTAGGGGCCTCTACAGGAACTGGTACATATCGAGGCATTCTAGTCGCCACAGCCACAGGATAGGCTGTGGCATTCCAGCACAGGGCATAAAAGCATATGTCTGGAGTGCATACTAACTTTTCTTCACCCAAGGATGCACTCCCATTACTTACAATCCACAGAAAAGGAGGCCAGAGACACACTGGTGAAGCTGAAAAGGCCTTGTTGCGGTAAGAATGAAACAAAGATTTCCAAGTACCAGAGCCACTACCGCTAGAAAAATCCAGATTGGTAGCGGACCCTAGGGAAAAACTACCTCTTTGATAAATTCCTCCCCCAAGCATAATGACAGGTCCCAAATCCATATAGCTACCATTTGCTCCACACAAAAGCCATAAATCAAAAGGATTGGTGGCAGTCTGTTGAGGATCCCTAGTAGATATGTCAAGCATCTGATCTTTGATATGTATATAAAGGACATTGTAATGACCCCACACCCAGTAGCCAACCAGGCTGGTGCCATACCCGTCCGGTATCTTTTTCTCAGAGATGGGAAACTAGTATACCAACCCATATGCAATCAAACATGTCCTTCTTGAAGTCGCTAGAAGCTGACCCCAAGTGCAGTGCTTAGCCTCGCATCCTGAGCGTGATGATAGCTTAGTCCTTTAGGACAGTCAACCAAGCTTGTGGCTGTCTAGCCTCCAAGGCAGCAAAGACTTGCACCAGCATGGCATTACTTCTCCTCTGTGAAATCCTCATCTTACAGATACACCATAGGGCAATGAAACTGACTAGGAAGAACATGCCTCCTAGGGCACCCATTCCCTCAGATGATTCATGGCTAGGAGGATCCATGTTGACCGTCCTTCAGCAACAGAGACATCAACCCGGGTGGAATTCACATGCACGATGGCAGTTCTCAGATTCTGCACCAGCTTATCAAACTCGCCAGACCAATTTCCTGTAAGATACTGAGAGAGTTGCTTAGACAAATTTGCAGCTATAGTATAATTTTGATATGGCACAGAGGTCACACACAAACCAGTCATTTTCCACTCACAGCCAATCTGGGCCACCTGCCACAATACATCCAAGGCCATGGCTACATTGGCTGACAAATTCAAGGTAGCGGCAGTCTGCACTGAGGCATCCAGGCTTCCAACCCCTTGTTCTTATAAGGGGTGATAGCTGCTTTACATTCCTTTGTACATTGCTCATACACAAGTTGTTTAATTAAGGGCATTGCCAAATCAGGGTCTCCAAATACCCTTCCAGCTGCTTCAACCATTATAGCCATGAAGTCTGAGAAAGGCTCCAGGGGATCCTGAATAACCTTGGTTAGATTTCCATTCACTTCCCCTTTGTTAGGCAATGATTTCCAAGCTCTGGTTGTGATTAAATTGATTTGCTCAAACACCTGAGCTGGATACCCAGTTTGTTGTTGAGCATATCGACCTTGCCCAAGAAGCATGTCCACATCCCAGGCTGGGTTTCCTGCTGCATGATTAGCAGCAGCTTGTTCATTAGCAAACTCAATCAAGAAAGCCTTCCAATCTAAATACTGCCCAGAGGACAAGCAGGCACGTGCCAAGCTCATCCAGTCACTAGGAGTCATGCAATAACGACTAAGAGCTTCCACCTGAGCTACAGTGAAAGCAGCATTAATCCCATAAGTGCGGACAGACTCAGCGAGTGCTTTAATTACCTTAAAATCGAGAGGTTCATGATAACGATTTCCCCCTCCATCCTGAAAGACTGGGTAGTACAGCTCATGTCTCACTTCCCTCCAGACATTTGGGCAGAATGACCGCCCACTAGGACCACTCGGAGGGGAAGTCTCATTATATGAAGGCGGGGCCAGCACAGGCGGCCCCGGACCTGAGGGCTCTATCCGGGTGCAGTCAGAACTCTTCCTCAAAGATGACTTCTCCATTTTCTTTGTTAACATTTTAAGTTCCTCTTTAGACTCTGAGCTATCCTCTTCCAAAGTATCTTTCCAAGATTTGACCAAGCACTCCTCTTTTAACTGTTCTAATGCCTTTTGTCCTTTTTCCACTGCCTTGCAATATCTCTGATCTCCTAAACAACTCCGAACAAGTCTCCAAATAGGCCGTGATCCTCCCTGTAATGTACCTTGCTCCCAGGTGAAATCCAAGTCCCTGCCTAATTTGTCCCAGCAGGATACCGTAAGATTCCCGGACACCGCAAACCACGGAGCCACGGAGTCGCATCATTCAAAAATCTCTCTAGGGTAGCTAAAAGTAGCTCCTGAAGAGCCAGAAAAATTGGATGTGACTCAGACAATCCCATGATTAAAAATTTACTTTCGGTTCACAATTTCCCGCAAAACTTTACCCTTTGTTCGCAATCTCCGCGAAACTTTACCGTATGTTCACTATCTCTGCAAAACTTTACCGTATGTTCGCTATCTCCGCGAAACTTTACCGTATGTTCGCTATTTCCGTGAAACTTTATTGTCCCAATTTATCCCAGGAACTTACCAGCGCGCTGCCCCTGACTGCAGGAGTTCTGAGTCTTTTTTGGGTCCCCGTACGGGTCACCACTTGTCGCGTCCCCCTCAACCAGCAAGGACGATGCAACTCACAAAAGCTCTTCTCAAGCAGTTTATTCAGGCCCTTGAAAACAGTCTTTCAAATAATGGGGCAGACCCAACCCACAGGCTAAATACTGTATGAACAGCCAGTCAAGTAAAGCCATGTGGTGCTATCTTACAGGCCCACGTATGCGGAAGCAATCCAGATCAGCGGTCCCAACCAAACATGGACCTGTTCACCACCGAGAGCGCTCACCATCGGGCTGGTGGAAGGCAGAAACCGGCGCCATCTTTAGGGCACAGCACGTCGCAGCTCTCTACACAATGAAACCATAAACAAGGGAGGTAAAGCTGTGTTAGAGTTGAATAAAGGTTACCTGATAAGCCAATTTAGTCCTAGGTGTCCTGGCTAACCACAATGTATTGAAATTAACCCCCACAACCCTCTTTCCCCACTTCTAACACTATATTCATATAAATGCTGGGTAAATGGGGAGATGCTTATCTAGATTTCCAATCCAAAATTATTTGATGTTTCCAAATTTTATTTTGGGCAAAAACATTTTTAGAGAAAATATTAAGCACATTTTTTTATGTTGAAGTCATTAGAAGAATCAGGTTCAGTAATATAACCATGGCAGAGTTCCTTTCATCAATAAGATGAAAAGTCAATTTTTCATATATTGGATGATAATCTATCTTTGATCACGGATTATAAGAAGACTTTTTAAAAAATCTACCAAAAAGAAAGTCATGCGGAACACCCCCCTGAGATCATCCAGCTTGGTCAACCTTCTGGAGAGGAGCACTGGCTAGAGCAGATCTAGCACACTAGCTGATTCAGCCCATGGCTCTAGCCACAGATCAGCGGCCCCGCCTGTCTGCCTGATATCCAGCCTGCATGTGGACCTATACACCCAAGAGGGAAAAACAGCAGGACCACAAGAGCAAAGATAAGTAAGATTTTTTTTCCAGAGTTCCCAACATGGCAGCACAGTGTGCACTGTAGCTGAGAGGCAGAGACCTAACCCAGGCACAGCAAAGCAATTAGGAGCCAAGATTGACTGCAAACAGAGCCAACGACTGTGTGTTCTCCACAAATATTGGGGCAGGTTATTCATCCTAGCACCCAGCATTTGAGGCAGTCAGCAACAGGCACACCTAGGCTGGCACTGGTCCGTGGTGGAGCTCCGTGCCTGCACTGTCAGCCTAGGTGCAGAACCAGATCAGCTATGTCACTGAGGGGAGAACACAGGCCCAATCACAACTTTACCTGCCTTTCAGAGGAGACCTGCCAGCTCCCAGGTCCTCAGTGGATAGCCCCCTCCCAACTCCAATCCCCTGTATATTGGTCCAATTGAGTCACAACCACTTGAGGAGAGCAGCAGTCATTCTTCTCTCCGAGAGCCACTCTATTACAGGAAATGGCCCACCATCTGGAGGTAAACACCAGGATCTCAGAATCAGCCAACCCTCAAGGCAAGGAGTTTTCCTGAGCACCAAGGCCAACTGACAAAAGAAACAAACAGAAAACACCAGGGTCAATCAGATGGCAAAAGGTCAGTGCAAGAACATGGAAAAAAAAAAAAAAAAACTCCAGAACCTAGCAATAACGCTACAGAAAACTCTGGACATCCTAACATGACTGAAACTAAAGAAAATGACCTTAATTCTATGCTTATATTAATAATATAAGGCCTAAGGGAGGAAATCAAATATATCAGAGAGCAACAACAAAGTACTGCAAAGGATGTGATGGAAATGAATAAAGCACTTAAAGGAATGGAAGACCTGAAAAGCAAAGTTGAAGCAATGAAGAAAATCCAATCTGAGACATCCATAGAACTGGAAAACCTTAAGAAAAGAACAGGAACTACAGACACTACAATTACCAACAGAATATAAGAGATGGAAGAAAGAATTTCAGGCAGAGAAGATAAAAGTGAAGAAATTGTTACATCTGTCAAAGAAAATGTAAAATCTAAAAAAGTCTTGACACAAAACCTTCAGGAAATCAAGCACACAATGAAAAGATGAAATCTCAGAATAATAGGAATAGAATAAAGAGATTTCCAGATCCATGGACCAGAAAATATCTTCAACAAAATCATTGAAGAGAATTTCCCAAATCTAAAAAAAGAGATACTTATAACTGTAAAAGAAGCTTACAGAATTCCAAATAGATTAGACCAGAAAAGACAATCTTCCAGCCACAAGATAATCAAAACACCAAATGTACAGAACAAAGAAAAAATATTAAAAGCTGCTATGGAAAAGGGTCAAGTAACATATAATGACAAACCTATCAGAATCACACCTGACTTTTTTTCAGAGAAGCTAAAAGACAGAAGGGCTTGGACAGATGTCTTGTAGACCCTAAAAACCCACAAATGCCAGGCCAGACTACTATTCCCTGCAAAATTGTCAACCAACATAGATGGAGAAAACAAGATATTCCATGACAAAGCTAAATTCAAACAATATCTATGCACAAATCCAGCTCTACAGAAGATGTTGCAAGGAAAATTCCAACCTAAAGATGTTAACTACACACAAGAAAGCAATGAATCAAATAGCATACCTGCAGCCAAACCAAAAGAAAAGAAGCTCACTCACACACTATTTCCACCACCATCAAGATGGCAGGATGTAACAATCTCTGGTCATTAATATCTCTCAACATTAATGGACTCAATTCCCCAATAAAAAGACACAGGCTAGCAGAATGGATGAAAAACAGAATCCTTCATTCTGCTGCTTACAAGAAACACACCTCAGCAAAAAATATAGGCATTATCTCCAAGTAAAGGTCTGGAAAAAGATATACCAAGCAAATGGACCCAAGAAACAAGCTGGAGTGGCCATTCTAGTATGCAATAAATGGGACTTTCAACCAACATTAACGAAAAGAAATGGGGAAGGAAACTACGTACACATCAAAGGAAAAATCCACCAAGATGAAATCTCAATACTGAACATATATGCACCAAATGTAAGACCACAAACATTGGTTAAAGAAACACTACTGAAGCTCAAATCCCACATTAAACCTCACACATTAATAGTGGGAGACTTCAACACATGACTCTCACCACTGGACAGATCAACGATAAGGAACTAAACAGAGAAATAATGAACCTCACAGATGTCATGAATCAAATGGACCTAATTGATATCTACAGAAGATTTTACCCCAAAACAAAAGAATACACTTTCTTCTCAGCACCTCGTGGAACATTTTTCCAAAATTGACCATATACTTGGTCACAAAGCAAGCCTCAACAGATACAGGAAATTGAAATTACCCCTGTAACTTACCAGACCATCATGGAATAAAGCTAGACTTCAACCATAACAAAAGCAACACAGAGCCTGCAAAAAATGGAAACTGAACAACTCTTTCCTCAATGACCACTGGGTCAGGGAAGAAATAAAAAAAGAAATTAAGTCTCCTTAGAACTCAATGAAAATGAAGGCACAACATACCGAAACTTATGGGACACATTCAAAGCAGTGCTAAGAGGAAAATTTATAGCATAAGTGCCTTCAAAAAGAAACTGGAGAGTTCCCATGGTAGCCACCTAAAAGCACACCTGAAGGAGCTAGAACAAAAACAAGCAAACACCCCCAAGGGGAGCAGACTACAGTAAATTATCAAACTCAGGCCTGAAATCAACAACTTAGAAACAAAAAGAACAATACAAAGAATCAACAAAACCAAGAGTTGGTTTTTTGAGAAAATCAACAAAATACACAAGCCCTTAGCTACCCTAACTAACAGGCAGAGGGAAAATACCCAAATCAACAAAATCAGTAATGAAAAGGGGGAAATAACAACAGACATTGAGGAAATCCAAGGAATCATTGGGTCCTACTTCAAAAATTGTACTCCACAAAATTGGAAAATCTAAATGAAATGGACAATTTTCTTGAGAGATTCTACCTACAAAGTTAAATCAAGAACAGGTAAACAAATTAAAAACACTTAAGGAAATAGAAGTCATTAGAAATTTTCCAACCAAAAAAAGCCCAGGGCCAGATGGTTTCAGCATAGAATTCTATGAGACATTCAAAGAAGAGCTAACACCAATATTCTTCAAACTCTTCCACAACATAAAAACAGAAGGAATACTGCCAAACACAGTATATGAGGCCACAGTCACCCAGATACCTAAAACTCACAAAGACACACAGAGAAAGAAAATTTGAGACCAATTTCCCTTATGAACATGGATGCATAAATACTTAACAAAATACTTGCTACCCGGATCCAAGATCACATCAAAAGTATCATACACCATGATCAAGTAGGCTTCATCCTAAGGATGCAGGGGTGGTTCAACATTAGGATATCCATCAATGTCATCCACCCCATATGTTAGCTGAAAGAAAAGAACCACATGATCATCTCATTGGATGCTGAAAAAGCTTTTAGAAAAAATACAGCACCCCTTCATGTTAAAAATCTTGGAGAGATCAGCCATACAAGGACCATACTTAAACATGATAAAGGCCCTTTACAGCAAGCCAATAGACAACATCAAACTAAAAAGATTGAAACTTAAAGTATTTCCTCTCAAATGAGGGACAAGGCAAGGCTGCCCACTCTCTCTGTATCTTTTCAACATAGAGGTTGAACTTTTAGCTAGAGCAATAAGACAACTAAAGGAGATCAAGGGGATACAAATTGGAAAGGAAGAAGACAAAGTATCCCTATTTGCAGATGATATGATATTACACATAAGTGACCCCAAAAATTCCACCAGAGAATTTCTACAGCTGATAAACTCCTTCAGCAAGGTGGCTGGATACAAAATCAATTCAAAAAAATCAGTAGCCCTTCTTTACACAAAAGATAAATGGACTGAGAAAGAAATAAGGGAATCAACAACCTTCACAATAACCACAAATAATATAAAATACCTGGGGGTAACTCTAACCAAGCAAGTGAAAACCTGTATGATAAGAATTTCAAGTCCCTGAAGAAAGAAATTGAAGAAGATATCAGAAGATGGAAAGATCTCCCTTGTTCATGGATAGGTAGAATCAACATAATAAAAATGGCAATCTTACCAAAAGCAATATTCAGATTCAATGCTATTCCTATCCAAATAACAACTCAATTTTTTACAGATTGGAAAAAACAATTCTCAACTTCATATGGAATAACAAAAGACCCAGAATAGCTAAATCAATCATGTACAATAACAGAACATCTGGAGGTATCACCATCCTGGATTTCAAGCTGTACTACAGGGCAATAATAATAAAAACAGCATGGTACTGGTATAGAAACAGACCAGTTGACCAATGGAATCGAAATAAAGTCCCAGAAATAAACCCACACACCTACGGTCACTTAATCTTTGATAAGAAAGCCAAAAACATACAATGGAAAAAGGAAAGCATCTTCAATAAATGGTGCTGGTCTAACTGGATGTCAACAAGTAGAAGAATGCAAATAGATCCATACTTACCACTCTGTACAAAACTTAAGTCTAAGTGGATCAATGACCACAACATAAATCTGGACACACTAACATTAACAGAATAGAAAGTGGGGAAAATCCTAGAACTCATAGGCACTGGTAGCAATTTCCTAAACAGAACACCAATAGCTCAGGTGCTTCAACAAACCATCAATAAATGGGACCTTATGAAGTTGAAAAGCTTCTGTTAGGCAAAGGACACTGTCCTTAGAACAAAACGGCAGCCTAGACTGGGAAAGGATCTTCAACAACCAACATCTGACAGAGGGCTAATATCCAAAATATATAAAGAACTGAAGAAATTAAACACCAAAAAATCAAATAACCCCATCAATAAATGGGGTACAGAGCTAAACCGAGAATTCACAGAAGAGGAACATCTAAAGGCCGAGAGGTACCTGAAGAACTGTTCAACATCTTTGGTCATCAGGGAAAAACAACTTAAAACAACTCTGAGATTCCATCTTACATCTGTCAATGGCTAAGATCAAAAACTCAAATGATAGCACATGCTGGCGAGGATGTGGAGAAAGAGGAACCCTCCCCCATTGCTGGTGGGAGTGCAAACTTATGCAAATACTTTGGAAATCAATCTGGAAATATCTTAGAAAATTGGGAATGATTCTACCTCAAGACCCAGCCATACCCCTCTTGGGCATATATCGAAAAGATTTGAAACTAAACCACAAGGACATTGCCTCAACAATATTCATAGCAGCTTTATTTGTAATAGCCAGAAAGTGGAAGCAACCCATATGTCCTTCTACTAAAGAATGGATAAAAAAACTGTGGTACATTTATACAATGGAATCCTACACAGCTATCAGAAAAGAGGAAATCATGCAATTTGAAACCAAAGATGGAGCTACAAAGTCTCATCCTAAGTGAGCTGACTCAGTCCCAGAAAGGTAAACATGGTATGTACTCCCTTATAAATGGGTATTAACCAGACATCACAGGATAACTATCTTATAACCCACACATCCAAATAGATAAGAACCTAGCATATCTATCCTAGGAAAAATTTCACCCACCAGTGAGTCATGGAATCTGTTGCAGGTTAGTGGAACACTACACTCTAGATGGTGTGCCTCATCAAGCTCCAGTACAAGTGGAAGCTCTTGGCCCTCACATGACTGAAGATCTGTGGGAGTATGATATGTGAGGGCCCACCTCCTCTGAGGAGAAGGAGACTACCAAGTAGAGGAATAATGAGGGAGGGAGGGAGTGAGGGAGGAAAGGAAAGAGGGAGGGAAGGAAAGGCCAGGAGGGGAAGAGGGAGTAAACTATGTTCTAGAAGGAACTCGAGAAAGCAGAATTATATTATTTTAAGAAAATAGTTAATAACCTTAAAAAATAATAAAAATACAGTACAAAAATTTCAAACTATAATTTACCAAAGGTTACTTGCTTTACTGCCATGAAAGGAAAATGGCCTTAATTTCAGATTAGAATGTTAGACTGCAGGTGGCTACATAGCTTGCACAAACTTGATAGCAGCTTAAAGTTTTTTTTTTTTGTAGATATAAAGAATATTTTCATGGCTTGGCATTAAAAAGCAGGTAAGAGGTTTAAAATATTGTAAATAAATTAAAGGTTACTTCAGTTCAACCTGGTTTTCTAGACCTCCAAGAGTTGAAAAATTTGGAGCTAAGGTAAAATATGTGAAATGCATGGTGTTAGTCCATGCCTTTAACCCAAGCAGAGACAGGAGGATTACTACAGAATTAGTTGTGTTATAAACTCTAGAGTTACAAAGAACAGAGTGGTGATGGTACACACCCTTAATGCTATCATTTGAGGATACACCTTTAATCCCAACATCTTAGAGACAGAAACCTGCAGATCTCAAAGTTCAAGGTCAGCCTGACACAAAGCAAGCTCTAAATAGAGAATTTTATTTAGGAAAAATATTACCTGACCCTCCCATAAAAGGTAGTGTCCCAGAGTTAGGATTAGGGCAGGGTTCTGTTCTTATCGTTCCAGGAGATTTAAAGCATCCATCTAAGTAATCCAGGGACAACTGGACAACTGAAACTTCAGAAGAAAACAGATCAGACACCAAAGAAAACAAGTAGCCCAGACAATCCAGCCTTGCAGACTTCCTCAATAGCTGTTTCCTCAAAAGTTACAACCACAACAATTCAAATTTGCTAAGATTGTTCAGTTCCACAGACTGTTCCATCCAGAACTTCAGTAAAGCCCTGAAGTTCAGCTTCTGTCTACAAACTTCTTAGGACATTTAAGTACTTGAGCACAAATGGATCAAACATCAAATGATTTTATTAACATTTTTAACCATTTTTCCATTCTTATTTGGGCCTCAAACAGGTTTACTATGTCCCAAATCAGCAGGATGTCATTTTAAGAGAGCGATGTCTCATCTCCAGAAGGTGGGGTAGGTGTTTTTCCCCCCTTTGGTCATTTGATGGGTTATAGATCATTTTGTTTTTTAGGGGAAGAGATTACAAGCTGTTAAATGATCTTGTTAAATAGATTTTGGAGGTTAGACCCAGGGACTTCTTTCTTTTTCTTTTCTGTATCCTTCTTTCTCTCCTATGTAGGGTGAACAGACTTGAGAAAAAATGGGACATAGACATAATATAGGAATTGTCGAGAAAAACGGACAGATTATTGAACATGCCTTTATACCTTTTATATTGATACAAAATTAAGATTATATTTGGCTAAATTGGTAAGGATCTTTGTATATTGATGCAAAAATAAGATTGTATTAGGCCACATTGGTATTGATCTTTGTATATTGATACGAATTTAAGGGTAACTCTTTTTAAGCTAATCAGAAATCAAGTTGCTAAGAGAGAACCAACATTTGCTTATCCAAATATAAGAGATAGATTTGTGGTCTACAAAAATCTCAAGAGATCTGTAGAATATGGAATTAAAAGATGTTTTCTTAACTTAAAGTTTTTTGTTTTTTGGGTTTTTTTTTTTTTGCTATTGAGACATATCTGCTTCTGACAGCACCCCCATTCTACTCCAAGCAGGAGATGAGCATCGAAGAATCTCCAATTGGAGATGGTTGAATTAGTGGCAAGCCTATCTCTTGGCAAGAAAAATCCCTTGCTTCACCTATAGACAGAATGATGTCCAAACAGGACAAAACTTGGAAGCAGGTAAGTCTACAGCCTAGCTCTGTCAAGACAGGGTAGGGAAGTCTTTCATAATTCCTGCTTTATAATCAATGTCTGTTGGAGAAACAGGGCCAAACAGCTGAAGATTGATGCTGTAATGTATGGAGAGAAATTGGGAACTGTCCAGGCTGCCCCTGGTATTTCATTTCTTAGTTTTAGAAGCTGATGGTCCAGCACTTCCTGTATAATCAGACATATTTATCCCTCTCAGGTCTCTGAGGTAGTTAGTTGAAGACTAGATAGCTAGTGCCTCATAGTTAAATTTTTAGTTGTTTAGGAATTAAGAGGGTGTTCTAGATCTAAGACGATATTTTGAAAATTGTGATGCAAGTTAGAATGAATGAGTAGGATATAGAACTTTAACCTCATGGAGATAGTTATATTGTAGAATGTTAAAGTCACGTGCCAAATACATATAGACTGGACATTGAGAATGTATGCTAAGCCATATAACTCTCATAATTGTGTCCTAATTATTTCTGTTTTTTATTGAATTTTTTGTTATAAGAGAAAGAGCCATTTGTTGGACTGAAAGGGGGAGCTGTTTGGGGATAAAAGATATACTTTAATCTTTAAAAAAAAGGAAAGATGATGGGGGTTGATGGGGAAGAGGGTGGGAGGGTGGGTGTGGATGGGGGAGTAGGGAAGGGATTGCAATGGAGATGTAACTTGAAGAAATTCAAAATAATTTTTTTAAAAGAAATAATGGCAGAATAATTTTTTCAGGAAAAATATGTAAACTACCACAGTGTTTTGTTTTTTTTAAATTTAGTTTATAGATTTTTAGCTGACAAAAGATTTTGTTTTTACAATGATAGAGAGACAAATTTGGCAGTGTTAATTACATCTTCATTTCAATAACCTACAAGTACTAGTTTATCTGAGATGTTACCATGAGTGTGTCACACTTTTAGGTGCGTTCTCTCTATTGCTGTGTTCACTGATAATTACCTTCTTATATCTTCTTAGTTACATTTTCTTATGGAACTAAGAGTTAAGTAAACAAACTAGGAGTCTGTTTCTAGGCAACTGATTCTCACATTGTTTTCCATATTCTCTGGGTTGAAGAGATGTTTTAGAGCTCTTTGAGATTTCAAAATTTATGATATTGTAAAATAAATTATGTCTATTTAGAATAATACTATTAGATTCTCCTCTATACTTTGGACAGTCATCAGTATGGGGCTTAGTTAATAGTACCAGGCTTGAGTTCCTTCTTGTGAGGCAGACCTTAAAGCTTTTCAGAAAGTGGTTGGGTACTTCATGTCACTATTATACACATGGGCATATCTTACTATGCCAATTATTATAACTTGTAGAATTTCTAGCTGAATGATTCTATTGACTATTTTTCTCCCTTAATAGAGTGAAAACCAAATTCTAGACCATGAACGCTGGTTAGTTTTAAATTGGCACACATATGAAGACCAGAAACTAGAAAGAGACAGTTGAGGGGCAACAGAAAAAGAAGCTTTGTCAGTGTTAGTGTTAGCACATGCTATGGGATATTAGAATAGGGCTATTATGGGATAAAATTTTAAGAGAAGATGGGGACAAGAAGACATGGGATAAAAACTGGTAGTGTGGGGGATAGTTAACCGTAGGAGTGCTGCATTAAAAGCACTATGAAAACCTATTATTTTGTAAGTATTTCACTAATATGTGATTTTAACATGCCAGTCCTACACACAGGCACATATGAGTGCCTGTAAATAGACTCAATGAGTTTAGCACAAAAAGAAGCAAAAGTATTGTGGAGCAAGGGAAAGAATTGGAGGGGACAGAATGAGGATAGTTTGGATAAGATCACATTATATACATTACTAAAATTGTCGAACAATTAAAAAAATAATAGTAGAGTTACACATGGGTAGAAAATTCTAATCCAAGAAACCAAAGAATAGTATACAAAAATGAAAGACATGACTTATTTGGTCTTCAGAATAGAGAAAATCCAAACTGGAAGAGATTTCAAAGCTTCCTCTCTGTTTGATGGATTTCATAGTGACAGAATCTGTTATATAATCTCCTGGGGGTAGAAAAGTCACTAGAGTGCCTACTTACATTTTTACCTCTCAAGTTACAATAATGAGCTGCTTGTAAATATATTCACTGATGGGAGCTGATATGTGGAGGTGCCCACACCAAAGGACTAGGATAGATGGCAGAGGGGGGAGAGTATGGGAGGCTGGAACAGAGAGGGGTGGAATGAGGGGTCTGTGATGGAAATGTAACTTGATGTAATAACTAAACTTGAAAAAAGATATTCACTGGTGCAGTTGAGGCATGGCATATACAGTGGTAACCAACTGCTTTCTGATTGGGACTTTGGGTCCAATCTCCAGG
Organism: Lophiomys imhausi; assembly: GCA_907164525.1. Taxonomy (NCBI): domain Eukaryota; kingdom Metazoa; phylum Chordata; class Mammalia; order Rodentia; family Muridae; genus Lophiomys; species Lophiomys imhausi. The sequence goes on along the minus strand of CAJQZJ010032981.1, from coordinate 2,370,873 downwards.
AAAGACTAATTCCAAGAATTATAAAGCTGGTCAGAAGATCATTGCTGGTAAAGTAATTGATGAGAAGGGATAAGATACTATTATATTTTTACTAAACTTGAAATGATATTAAATTTTGTCTGAATATTTAGGTTTATACTCATCGATGAGTGGTTCTTTCAATTTTCCTGTGAGAAGATTACTTTTTGAACTAGGTGTTGATTAATGAAGAGATGCACATCTGTTAAAATTGCAATGAATAAATGATTGTGGCATGTCATCTATGTACCCCACTTCAAGGCTTAGGAAACATCACACATAATAGTATGAAAGCACACAAGAACTAGATGTTGGGGTGGAATATTGAGAAATAGTGTCTTAGCTGTAGTTACTTCAAATGACCTGCATAATATTGGAGGCATCCCTGTTTTATTATGCACGAAGAACAAACTCTTGTGCCCTAGTGCCTCACTGAAGTATTTTGGTCATTAAACATTTCATGAGTACTTGGGGAAGTTATATAATATTTCCTTAGTGTTGTAGCTACAGACATTTTCCCTGCTTATGTAAATTGAAAGTTCATTTGTGCTTATGGAACCTGCCATGATTAAATTTAATGAGTCAAAAATAAAATCAAAGTAGATAGGGACATGTTACAAAGAAAAAAGTTTGTAGAGGGAGAAAGGTGGCAAAGAGATACAGACTAATGAGAGGTAAAAATGCCTCAGTGTGTGTTTTTCTGTGTGTGTATGTGTGAACACAGATACTTATGAAGTCAAAGAGAGTAATCCCATTGGAGTTGGTGCTGCATGATGTTTTGTGGCACCCAAAAAAATGTTGGGAATGTGTACTCATCAAAGTTAATATGAGCTCTTCACTGCTGAACCATCTCTCCAGTCAATTATTTACATTGTTTACTAAACAATTGTGTACAACTACATTATGTCAATAGATACTATTATAAAAATAGATACTCTATCAAAAAGTCTGAGTTCCAAAATCCTTCCTAATATAATTCCTCATGAGAAAATACAATACCATTTCCCATATGACATTTTGTATTCAAATTGAAGATGATCTAAATATATGCCACAGAATTACTTTTGACACTACATTCAAGTGTATGTGAAACATGAAATAAGTATGTTCAGCCTTGAGTCTCATCTCTCATGTATATCTTAGGTAGTATAGGAAATTGCTCTAAATTCTAAGGAAAAAAGAGAAAATGAAAATTGAAATCCAAAACAATTCTTAGAGAAGAGATATTTATGGTGATAAATGGGGAAATATGGATTCAAGTGCTGATATTTCTTAATATGATGTCCCTTTCTCTATCATTCTAGTTCTGGGCACTCTGAGCATCATGAACCTGGTTTCGCTTGTCTCAAACCTACCCTTTCCATGGAGTTCTTAGATTTTGGTCTCAGCAGATGGTAGTGACAGGCAAACTTTGTCTTAGTATTTGGTTACTTGAAAGATACACTTAGATAACTGAACTTAAGGGAACTGGAATGACTCCTTGTACAGAAATGTTGCATTGAAATGCCATGATGTGAATTAACAGGCAAAAGCCATCTAAGAGCAAAATTCATTATGTTGTTTTTTATTTTGCTTTTACTTCAAAATGTCACCTAACATATCAGTTGTCTTAATTTAGTTTCCATTTACACCATGACTAATTTGCACGAACAAAATAAATTATAAGGCAATTAAATTCAGTGTTTCAATAAAGCAAAATATTTTAATACCAATATTAATAATATTAACAACTATCCAGAAAAACATTTTGTTCCAAATCACTCTACTTACCTCAGCTCCAGTTCTTCCTTTTATAGGAAGTCTAAAGAGTTAAGGTCATAATGACATAGAGATTACCTGCAATGATTTGTCTATATTATGGTTTTTCTACCTAAGAACATGGTAACAATTGCCCTATGCTTGTATACAACATTTGAAAGGTCACATAACTTTTTTTCACTAATATTCATTTTTTGTTTATTACAAGTCAACGACCTAGGAGAGAATTCAGGCAAACTTTTCAGTAAGGAATTCAAATTCTAGGTAATTATAGTTGTATACTTATAATAACACCATGTTGCGATTGTAGTTTGTTGCATCCTAATTAAGAACCATGTTCCAGAAGTAGCTGTATGAGTTCTGCAAATATTATAACTACAATTTCTATATAGAATGTTGTTAATTAATGTATCATAAGAGGTATTGGGATAGATATTGTTTAATATGAGATTTAATGGAACAATTTTACCACTAGGCTTTTTAGATGTATTGGATATAATAATATGGCATGATCTAGAAATTAGTATTTTTTAAGAATGGGACATTGGATTGTGATATTTCACCAATTATTAAAATTACTCTGAAAGCTCAAGTGACTTACCAAAATTTGATTATAGCTTTTATCTCCATGTATTAAGGTGAAGGCACATATTTAAAAGAATCATGCTGGAGTATATCTGCAAATACAGTGGGAAACTTCACTGAGGCTAAAAGAAATAACCATGCAGTCATCTTGCTTCTTTTTCTTTTAATATTTATTTATTACTTAAGGTTACATCTCCATCACAGTGTCCTCTTTCCACCCCTCTCAGTCCCGCCCTCCCACCCTCTTACATTTTGTGCATATGCACTTGTCAGAATCTTCCCAAAATCTAGCATGTACTATAATTTGTCATTTGATTGAAGTGTGGGAAAAGGGGCTAGGCAAATTACTTTCCTACTCTAACTATACTAATCACCTAGGAACCTGATTGGTGTTACATGGCTCCATAATGTTTTAGGTGAGTTTATATTCTCAGGAGTAAACTAATAAATGATTACCTGGTTTGGAATGGTAGGAGAGTTTGGCATCTTGACAATTTCAGTTCTATAAGTATTTTTACTTTGTCCTACTAAAGCTATAAGTGACAGCATTGAACAGGGACTTGGAAAGATTTCTGCATAATTGGCTTTCAAGGGCCAGTAAAATCCAGCTCCAGAGAGAGCAGACTGTGGGTGACTATCGTTCTCTCTCTCTCTCTCTCTCTCTCTCTCTCTCTTCCCACAGAAGCTAATTATAAAGAGTGAATTTTTCACTTCTTTGGAGAAGTGTAATTCTTACATTTTGGGGAGAAATTAGTAATCTGACCAATTTAAATACTTTAAGTTTTACTGCAATTTAAAAAAAGTAACACTTTCACTGTTTGAATTGTTATTACAAAATTTTGAAATCATACCTAATTTGTCCAACATATTTGATAATTTTATTTTTCATGGTAAAATAGAATAAAGATACAAATACATACCTAGTTTTTAAAAGAGAAAAAAAAACATAGCACATTGCAATAGGTACGTTAAATCTGATTTAACAAACAGAAACCTGTTCTGATTTTGAAGCAGGAAACTTTAGTAGAAAAAGTAGAGACTCTGAAAGTGTTCTGTGAGTATCCTCACTGAAATGCACTAAGTTCTTTTAACCTGGCATCTCTGTGTATCTGCTTCAAGGACCAGTGTGAAGTGCTTGACGGCTACAGCCAGAGATCCATACTGACATTTTCCGCAGCAGCAGGCAGGAGTGAGTTATTTCAATTGGTATCAATGTGCCTGGAAGATTTACCTCCAGATGCGTGGTATTCCATTTCAGACTGTCATGATAAACGACACTTCACTTGCTTCCTCAAAGCCAGAACATCAGTGTAGTGTGGAGGCTGTGAGTCTGACCCTTTCAAACACGCTTGCCAAAGCCAGTAATGAAAGGGGAAAATTAAAAACTTTGTATCTTCTCATGAGAATGGAGACACAAACATTTACTGAGAATTGGAAAAGTAAATCCTTAAATATCAGTAAAGATTCTCTTCCGTTTGTTTCCTTACAGTTACATATAAGTTACCTCTGATGCCTAGAAATTTTAAGGAGAAAATTCACCCCATTACTTATATTTGTTAGAGAGTATGTTTATAGTTAATCATAGTAATCTAGTAAATTAATTAAAATTTCTGACTGTCATTCATGAAACAAATCTTTTCTTCAATTGTTAAAAAAAAAATCCATGCTCTAATCAAGGGATGGTAGGTAGCTTATCCCTTTCATACCAGCATTTGTGAGGTGGAGGCAGAAGGATTTAGATTTCCAGCCCAGCTGAAGCTGTATAGAGAGTTTCTAGGGAGTCTCAGATGCATGTCACAACCTTATCTTAAAAAAAAAAAAAGAACTAAAATGTATTTTCTGTCCTTAATCTCTCTCTGTCTTTCTCTCTCTTATACACATTGTATGCATATAAAATATGCAATAGAATATGCATATATATATGTATAAATATCAAATATAAACACATACATATATACGTATATATGTTTAGTTTTGTAAATAAAGTAATAAATTCTTATAGGCCTAAGTAGTCTAAAAGACTTTAAAGAGCATGTGACTATTATGAAATCATGTATAGAGTTTTGTAGAGGTAAGAACTTTACATTCATTATAAAAAAGTCTTTTACTATTCCTCAGTTTCTCGGTGAGAAATGTGACCTATGGTTAGATACCAGTGTCATTGTATGTATGGATATAGTAACAGAATGACTAGAATCAAAGCCTCCTCCGAGATATCTCAAAAACCTCATCTACTAGATCAATGCTAAACTTGACACAGTATTGTTTCTTTTTGCCTAGGCTGGTAATATAAGTAGTGGATCTTCCCACCGATTTTTAATTGTAGTGATGGTTGGTCAGGTCAGAAATCAAAGTAAAAACAAAGGAATATTTCCTTTGAAAAATGCACTATCTTGAATTTATTTCCACATAGCAATATTGAGGTGTCCAGGGAAGATAAGTAATTGTCGATTTAAGGAAAAAATTGACAAAATGAAATGAATGACTCCTGACAATAATCTTTAATAAGAACTTAAGGGGAAGTCACTTAATTGTGGAATGCAAATCCTGATGGAGGCCACATCTATATCTCCTGGGCTTTATCATAAGTGGAACCTTAATACAAAAATTATAAGTCTTGGCCATATAGGAAAATGCTGGATTTTGCTTGTTTGTTTGTTTTGTTGTTGTTGTTTTTAAGAAGGTCAGGAAAAGATTGCTTTTAGATTGGAAAGCTATGGGTTTCTTCCTCTATCTTGAAAAGAATTGTTTTCTTCTCATTGGAGTTGAGTTCAGTTGTGTTATTTTTCTCCATTCTATTTCAGTTATTTGAAGACCTTTGTTTATTAAATGCTTTTTCCAATATAGTTTTCACTTTGATAAATTTAAGTGTGTTTACTCAAATGAAATTTTGAGTTCACACCATTAATTCACCCTGTTATAGCAAAGGAATTGCTTGTCCTTAAGAATCTTAATTGAAACTTGGTAGCAGGGAAGTCGACAGCCTAACTCTGCCATGACAGGGTAGGTAAGTCCTTCATAATCCCTGCTCTACAACAAATATCTTTCAGAGAAACAGGACCCAAAGGCTGAAGATTGATGCTGGAATGTATGGAGAGAAAATGGGAACTGTCCAGGCAGTCATTGGTACGTTCTTTCTTACTTTTGGAAGCTGCAGGCCCTGCACTTCCTATATAAGCAAATATATTTATCCCTCTCAGGTCTCTGAGGTGGTTGAAGAATAGACAGATAGAGTCTCATAGTTAAATTTTGAACTGTTTAGGAATCAAGAGGGTGTTATAGATCTAAGAAGATACTCTTAAAAGTGTGTTGCATGATAGTATGAATGTTGAGTCACATATAGACCTTTAAACTCATGGAGTTGGTTAGATAGTAGAATGCTAAATTCAGGGGCCAAATATGTATAAACTGGACATTGGGAAGGTATACTGGGCCAATTTACTCTCATAAATGTGGCATATTTATATCTATTGTTTTGTATAATACTTACTGTTATAAGAGAAGGAACCATCTGTTGGACTGATAGGGGAAACTTCTTGGGGGAAGAGGGTGGAAGGGAAGGTTAGGAAGGGGGAATAGGGAGGGGTTTGTTACTGAGATGTAACTTGAAGAAAAAAAAATAAAGTATTTAATAAAAAAACAAAAAACAAAAAAGAATCTTAATTGGGGACACTAAGACTTGTCCAAACACATTTAGATAAGTTATAAATTAATGACATATGATAGAGATTTTATATATTGTTGGTTGATTAACATGTACTTGGAAGAGCCTCACACAGCATGGCAGCACAGCAGCAAATAAGCATACCTACTGAGCAACAAGTCGGTAGATCACATCTGGAGGCAGGAAGAAACCTCAAGCCCTCTAAGTTGACCTCAGACATATACTTTTATAGCAATGTCAAACCTCCCATGCCTTCCCAAAGAGCACCAACAATTAATAACTAAGTGTTCACATATATAAGCCTATGGTACACATTCTTACTCAAAATGTCATATTATATTTACTGGCACTCATAGGCTTATTGCCACATAGAAATGCAAAAAACATTTAATCTAACATTAAAAGTTCCCAACTCAGACCAATAGTAATAAAGACAGCACGGTACTGGTATAGAAACACACAAGTTGATCAATGGAATCAAATTGAAGACCCAGAAATAAATCCACACACCTACTATGTTCACTTAATTTTTGACAAAAAAAGCCAAAATTGTATAATGGAAAAAGGACAGCATCTTCAACAAATGGTGCTGGTCTAACTGGATGTCAACTTGTACGAGAATCCAAATAGACCCTTATTTATCACCTTGCACAAAACTTAAGTCCAAGTGGATCAAAGACCTTAACATAAAAGTGAACACACTAAATCTCATAGAAGAGAAAGTGGGGAAAAGCCTGGAACTTATTGGCAAGAGTGGCAACTTCCTAAACAGAACACCAATAGCTCAGGCCCTATGACCAACAAATGGGACCTCATGAAACTGAAAAGCTTATGTAAGGCAAAGGACATAGTCATTAAAACAAAATGCAGCCTCCAGATTGGGAAAAGATCTTCACCAACCCCACATATGACAGAAGGCTAATATCCAAAATGTATAAAGAACTCAAGAAATTAAACAACAGCAAACCAAGTCACCCAATCAAAAAGTGGAGAACAGATCTCAACAGAGAATTCACAAAAGAAGAATCTAAAATGGCTGAGATACACTTGAAGAAATGCTCAACATCCTTAATCATCAGAGAAATGTAACTCAAGACGACTCTGAGATTCCATCTCACTCCTGTCAGAATAGCTAAGATCAAAAACTCAAATGACAGCATATGTTGGTGAGGCTGTGGAGAAAGGGGAGCACTCCCACATTGCTGATGGGAGTGCAAACTTGTACAACCACTAACGTGTCTTCTGAGACATGAGTCAATGTCTTTATAAAGTGAAAAACAGCTAATTATATACTTCTGAAATATGGGGGCATAGACATTACATTATCATTCCAAAAGGGAGGGATTGAAGCATGGTGACAAAATATTGAACCAAAACAAGACTGGAACCTACCAGGGCAAACTTCTAATACTGTATGCTTGTGCACAATGTCAAAAAGCTTAGAACAACTCTTTCCTTCCAGGTTTGCTGTATAACACACTTCTGTCACTGGGACTACTTTTACTTCCTTATGCAGCTTTCCTAAGCAGATATTTCATGCCTCTGACACATCTAATATCTTGACATCTCCAACACAATCCAGTCTTCACTTTTACAGCCTCGTGCAATAGTGTATTAATGTATGAAACTCACAAAAATCAGAAACTAACTATAAAGGAAAGCTATTTACTATATATTGTTATATATATTCATTTGTGTCTGCAGTTACTTCTTCACTTTCTTGTCATTAATGACTTCTACTTTTGTGTTCACATTGAAACATAACTCAATATAAAGCCAAATTGATAATTTAGTATATTATAATTTCTTAATAAAATATTTTTGGTTTTGATACTGCCATATCAATTGTAAAATGGACAATTAGCTGAAGAAAGCGAGTTCAGGAGAATTAATGCCTGTTCATATTCCTTTAAAACTTTTATAGTGAGATCAAATTAAACAAAAGCTAAAATGATACACAGCTAGACATATGGTTTTTTTGTTTTCTGTGTGACTAATATTTATTCCTTAAATTTTAGCTTCTTTGAGTGATTTAGAAAAGGCATGGGTGTTAGAGCATGTTCTTTATCCAGATTTACATGAAAAGCTTGGGTGGATTGATAGGAGGGGTTCCCCTTTTTCAAGGAGAAGGGGAGTGGGGATGGGGAAAAGGGTGAGAGGGTGGGACTGGGTGAGGAGGAAAGATGGAGCTTCAATCAGGATGTAAAATGACTAAATCAATAAAGAAAGAGAAAGAAAGAAAGGAGAAAGAAAGAAGAAAGGAAAGAAGGAAGGAAGAAAGAAAGAAAAGAAAGAAGGAAAGAAAGAAAAGGCATGGAGTTGATGAGGGGGGAATATGGAAGGAAAGAAAGATAATGAATAATAAATAATATGAAAGTTGTTTCAGAAAGTCAATTCAAGGAAAAGAGGCCATTAATTTGGAAAGGTCAGGGAGATGATATAAATACAGTACACATACTTAAAGTTTTTAATTAGTTTAATATAAAAAAAAACAACACTATAAACAACCAAACCAGAATGTAACTTTAACCACTATTTTGAGGATGACACAGCCATTTCTATTTTTACCAGACGTAAGCTTCTAAGCCCCATTTCTTTACATAGTGTGCTGGCTAGTTTTATATTACCTTGACACATGTTAGAGTCATTTGTGTAGAAGGGTTATCAATAAAGAAACTCCCCATAAGTTGAATGAACATTGGCCTATAGGTAAGTCTGTAATATATTTTTTTAAACAGTGATTTATTCGTGAGTGCCCATCTCAGTGTGGAAGTTGCCACCCTGTGCTAGTGGTCCTGGGTTCTATAACCACGAGAGAGCAACTCAGTACCAGCACTCTTCCACAGTCCCTGCTTTAGTTCCTGCCTCCATGTTCATGTCACATTTCAATTCCTACCCCAACTTACTTTATCCTTGGAATATGGTAGAGAACTAGAAGCTAAAATGAACTCTTTGCTCCCAAAATTTCTTGACATGGTAGTTGATCACACAATAGAATCTAACAAAGACACATAGTGACTCTAATTCCATGACAGCACAGACCTCGGATGTTACATATAAGTTCCCACCCTGAGCAGGTCTAATTCACATAGCATAGACACTCAATAGATGTCATATTTAATGTTATTTTACAACATTTTTGTTTCTGAGTGTGAGCATCAAGATAAATGTCCAGATTTTAAACAAAACAGACAACTAAAGCAACAATGGAAACTTTCTCAGCTCTTGTTTCCTAGACATCCTGATCAAAGTAGAAATTCCTTTGTACAGGTGGTGATAAATATGAGCTATATAACTGCAATGTTTGGTAATAAATAATGGTAATACATGAAAATAACAATGCTTCATCCATAAGGATATGAAACATATTCTTCCTATATTTTTAAAAATTGAAGTCTATATTTTTGGTGAACCAGAAAGCTAATGTCTGAAGGAAATAAATTCAAAAATTAATGTATTTTACATTATATCTAATACAGAACTATCTGTGTTAAAAACCTATCAATAAATTATTTAATTAATACATATGTTAGCACATATTATTCTGCATCATTTAAAAGATGACTAACATAACAATAAAATATTTTTTCTTTTAGTTTATCTAGTATAATATGTTATATTCCTTCTAATAGCTCATAACTCTTTTTTGTTTTTAAATTGTCTAAAAGCATGTCTCTCATAATTTCAAATAACATTTTTATATGTTGAATTATATTATCTTTATAAAATCTCTTCTTCAAACTGAATAGCACACTTAAAACATTTCAAGATCTCTTACACTATTTAAATAGTACTAACTTGAGAAAATATTTATGATTTAAGGTGGGTTAATTAACAGTCATGTTTCTATCTAGGCATACATTTTATTTGAATAATTTATAGAACAGGGTACACTTTCAAGACACTAACTTTGGGCATGTTGTATTATGTTTACCTCTTCTCATCTGAATTATGTCTGTAACCAGGCAATACTTTAAGGGTCTTTCAAATATTTTTTAAAGCATAAAATGCCAGAATTTTCATTGGCCTATTGTTAGTGATCAGTAGCTACCCAAATCCTTCGTCTTATATTTATTTGTTTACCATTTTTAATGTAAAGCCATTTCTCAAAAGAAACAAATTACAAGATGAAAAATGAAGGCAACAGAATTTCTCGCAACCAAAATAATTATCATATCCTTAAAATTAATTTAGAAAAGTATTATATAAGATATATTGCAGATTTGCACTCCATTAATCAAGATTGTATCAATTAATAATTCTGAACAAATCTTTCTTTAAAGTGTGAGACTCAAAAACATCATTTTTCTGTATATATGTAAATATGTCTTATCCCACACATATTTATTCAACTGGATCTTTTAATGTCATAGCAATTTATATATTTTTAAGTTAATTTAACTTTACTTAGGATTGAATACACATTTTTTTCTACATAAAAGAGAATTTCTTCTACACAGAAGTTAGTCTCTTGCATCACATATTCTTTTATAAAAATGTGTATTTCCAAGTTATGCAGGGCACAAAAAAGGAATTTTGTAAGAAATTGTGAGTTTCAGTGATAGCAGAATGTACTTTCCCACTGAGGAAAATAAAAACATATTAAATAGCACAACTCTCTTTTAAGGTTTCAGAGGTTATGAAGCTGGACTGATAAATATTTGAATTGCATTTTTCCCACCTGGAAGTAAAAAATTTAAAACTTCCCTTGTGTGCTTTAAAAGCCAGTATTTTCAGATTTGGGTACTTACCACCTTTTACACTAACCTGATGGTCAAAATGTTCCTACTGATGGATCATTCTAACAAATGTAATATTACACTTTCTAACCACATGAATGCACATTGGATAAGCAATTTCTCAGTTAAAAAACAAAATATTGTTGTAAAGAAGAAGTCATAAATAATGAAAAAATATACAAATAAAGTTTTCAGATAAAGTGAAGTTAGCTAAACATTAACATCTTTACATTACCTACAATTATGTTTGGAATATTAATAATTTAAAATGTTTCTATTTGTTCAATGAAAAGCTTATTAAATGCATATTTCATTTCTGTTCAAGAGTGTGCTATAAACCACAGACTTTCTGAGATTAACATACTTTAGTAGATATTATCTCCTGCAGTAGTCATTACCATGACATGAAAATTGTGAAATTAAGACAAAAGCAATTTATTAGAAAAAAAATTGAAACAATAAAGCAAAAGGACTCACCATTTGGGTATGTTTACAATATAGAGGAAATTAATTTCCAACTTTCAAACTTGCATTATTGATATAGTAAGGTAAATAATGTACCAAATACATAATGTATGTAGATTACAGAGTAGTCTCAAAGTGTTGAAGAGGTGGCAGTGAAGTTCCAGAAATTCCCAAAAGCCATTATTGATGGCTAAGGTAGAGAGAATCTTGTTGTGTTTTTTGTTTGTTTGTTTTTTGTTTTGTTTTGTTTTGAAAGTCTCAGCACAAACAGGACCAACACAAGCTCAAACTGATAAAATCTAAGCACAGAGGAGAGGAAGTAGGCCCAAAGTTTAACCCCTAGCTAAGAAGAAGCTATTTGAAATTAATAGCTGCTAGGAGAGAGAATGTCAGTTTCCTTCAGGCAAGTGACACTGGCTATACAACACAACTCCAGAAAAAGGTCAATGCTCAGGAGGTTGGTTACCTAACAGGAGTCAGATTTCATGTCTTTATGTTTGCTTGGGAGAGAACAACATGATGCCATACTGGGAGGGAGGCAGAGTGATCAGGGAGGAATTCTGAAAGGAGAAATTATATAATCAAAACATATGTAATTCTTAAAGAATAAGTAAAAATACTTTAATTATTTCTTTTATTTTTTGAGATAACATCTCCTTCAAAGCCCTCTCCTGTGCCCTTCTTTGCTCTTTCAAATTCATGGACTCTTTTATAAATTAACTGTTGTTATATACATATATGTATATACATATCCATATATAGTCCAAAAAATAAATACAATGTACTAAATACTCATAATATAAAATGAATGTAATGTAGTATGATGAATTCTCGTGTAGGTCTGTTGTAGTGTTAGGCTGTTGGGCCAGAGTTGGGCTGAGCTTCAGGGTTAAATCCAATTGCAGAATTGACATATGAAATCTTGAAAGCTGTGGAGCTGAAGGTCAAGACTAGATACAAATAGACAATAGGAAAAGTGGGGGCAGAGGAAGGTTATAGTACTAGACAGATGAAATGATGGATGGAGGAAAAACAATTTGTATAATCGACACCAGTACTGAGGACAGAGCCTAACTGAAGCTTCTGGGGTAGACAAAATTTCTGCTAGATTGCCCTGTGAACCATTAACCAGATGATTCATTGAAAGATTGATGTGGCCCAACATCATCACAGTGTTGTGTCTTCTTTTGGAAGTCCCTGTGAGAGTGTTACACCTGTCCTTTGTCTTGTGTGTTTACTAAGTTCTCAGCCTGGTTTTGTTGGTATGATTTTTATCATACCAGTATATAAGAACAAAAGTTTTTTCAATAAATTTATTGTGTGTATTCTGTTTACTTTCAGAAATAAGTTATTTATCAGTCTGTGAGTCATGGACAATGCCAGGCAGATGATATTATTTATTTGCCACTAAAGTACATTGTCATCTTGACTCTGTGTTTACAATCAAAAGAATAAAATGCTGGCTGTGAGATACATTCTCTCAGGGGAAGGCTTAGTCTGAAAGCATTTTGAAATACAATATGAAGTAACTTAGAAAAGGGCATACTCTTAATTTATTGTCTATATTATCCTTAAACACGTGATAATCCTCCTGCCTTTCCCTTTTAAGATCTGGGATTATTCATATGAACCGTTATGCCTTGCTCTTTCAAAACTTAAATTCTGGATGCTTAAATTTCTTATAGGTTACTATTTATACCATTGAAAAAAAATGTTGTTGAAATTTGAAGGCTTATAGTTTTCCATAAAGATAACATGATATATAATCATATTTAGTCCTGTCCACAATCAGGGTTATAATAAAACATGTTAACTTACTTCTCAAACTCTGGTTAGTCAACCTCCTTTTACTAGTAGATACAAGGCTGTTGAAGGTAGATGAAAAGCACTGAGCCACAGACCATCTTTGAAAGACTTCACAAAATCTACTCTAAAGCAAGCAGAATTCAGACATGATTTGGTTACATGAAACAACACTACAACATGCTTTGAGTAATTTTTAGGTGTTATGTCAATTAGACAGCTTGGGGTCACTGGTTAAATAGCTAGATGTTGCTAATTAAAAAACCTTTCATTGGTAATTAAAAATCTATTTTAATTAATGACAAAATGTTAAAAGGAGTGAGTTATCTCTGCAATTGGAGCATTTTACATAAATTAACAGACTATACTCTCCATCACAGGCTTAATGATTAAAACTTAGCAGGGGGTAAGGTAGTATTCTTGTATTTTATAAATGAAACTTAATAAAGTATGTAACCAGGGATTTGAAAAACACAGTCCCTTATTCTTAAACGCTGAAATAAGCAAATATTTAAGAAATCTGTGGAAAATGTTTATTTTTATTACTAAGTTACATTGGATGCATATAAAACCTCCTCTGTTAATTTAAGTCACTTAAATTGTTTAATTGATATAATTAGTCTTGAAGCATACTTTTATTCATAATTTACCTTTGATTTCACTCAACCAATCCATAAGACCACATAGCATTTTAAAATCCATTTAAGACTCAGCTTGGCTACAGAGTACCATCAGGCTGCAGATTGCAACCCACTGCGGTATATGGGAGCTTAGTCAACCGTGACGTCACCTGCTAGTTTCCAGACCCGGGCCATGGGAACGGCAAGGCTATTGGGGGTGAAGGCAGATTTACCCAACACAGAAGCCAACACTGGGCAAACTGTGAGGTATTTGCAATTGCAGTCTATCGGACTTTTTTACTAGTACTGGCCCTTTCGGTGGGGAACCAGAGCTTATGAGTACACAGCTCCACCCCCTGGATTAGTTAGGTCTCCACCTAGGAGGCGGGGCTGAATGACTCACCTTACAGGGGTGGAGTAAGGCAATTCTACTCCTACACCAAAGTGCTCCCTTTGGACCCAAGTCCAGAAGACAGCTAGGAATTTCCAACGGCCAGATCCCAAGACCAAAAACAAACAAACAAACAAACAAACAAACACACAAAAAAACAGAGCAGAATTACTCCAACAAAAGAAATCAAAGCTATCTTATCAGGCTGGACCACCTCACCACAGCTGAAACACATGAAAACGAGGACAATTCTATATAATGGAAAGTGACAGATTCAAGAAGAAATTAAATCTATGAAGGAATTCAAAGAAGCCACAATTGCACATATGAAAGCAATGGAAAACACCATAGAGAACTTCAGAACAAGGTGGCTCACCTAGAACAAGAAAAAGAGAGGGCAAAGGAAGACTTCCAGGCAAAGACAAGTAAACTGGAGCAGGAAATGTACAAAACAAATAGAATCACTCAAGACATAAAAATGGAAATGGAAACAATATAGAAAACACAGAGTTAAAAATGGAAATGAACAATCAAGGGAAGAGAACAGGAACTATGGATTTGAGTACCAATAGGATTCAAGAGATGGAAGACAGGATCTCAGGCATGGAAGATTCGATGGAAGAAATCAATACAACATCCAAAGAAAATGAGAAAACTAAAAAAATCTCTCACCCACAATATCCAAGAAATCAAGGACTCAATGAAAAGATGGAACTTAAGAAATATAGGCATAGAGGAAAGAGAAGACTCCCGACTCCATGGTCCAGGAAATATCTTCAACAAAATCATACAAGAAAACTTTCCAAACCTAAAGAAAGAGATGCCAATAAAAAATCCAAGAGGCTTACAGAACACCAAACAGATTAGATCAGAAAAGAAACTCCTCTTTCCACATATTAATTGAAACTCCAAATGTAGAGACCAAAGAAAGGATATTAAAAGCTGTAAGAGAAAAAGGCCAAGTCACATACAATGGCAGACCCATCAAAATTACACATGATTTCTCCTCAGAATCTGTAAAAGCTGGAAGGGCCTGGACAGATGTCCTACAAGCCCTGAGAGAACACAGGTGCCCAGCCAGACTACTATACCCAGCAAATCTCTCTATCAACATAGATGGAGAAAATAAGATATTCCATGACAAAATCAAATTTAAACAATAACTACCCACAAACCCAACCCTACAGAAGATACTAGAAGGAAAATTCCAACCCAGAGAAGATAACTACACCCAAGAAAACAGAGGAAATGGAAACCTCCACAGCAACTAAACAAAAAGAAACACAACACGACCAGCTATACCAAAATAATGGGAAATAACAACCCCTGGTCACTAATATCCATCAACAACAATGGACTCAAGTCGCCAATAAAAAGACACAGACTTACAGACTGGATTCGTAAACAAGACCCATCTTTTTTGCTGCACACAAGAAACACATCTCATTAATGAAGATAGACACTATCTCAGAGTAAGGCTGGGAAAAGGTTTTCCAAGCAAATGGACCCAAAAACAAGCTGGAGTAGCCACCCTAATATCAAACAAAATAGACTTCCAATTGAAGTTAATAAAAAAAGACAGAGAAGGGCATTACATACTCATTGAAGGAAATATCCACCAAGAGGACATCTCAATATTGAACATCTATGCCCCAAAATACAAAGGCACCTAAATTTATAAAAGTAATGCTTCTAAAACTTAAATCGCACATCGATCCAAACACTTTAGTAGTGGGAGACTTCAATACCCCACTTACAACTATGGACAGATCATCAAGACAGAAGCCAAGCAGAGAAATAATGAGTCTAACAGAGATCGTGAACCAAATGGACCTAAGAGATATATACAGAATGTTTCACCCAAACCCAAAGAATACACCTTCTCTTTAGCACCTCACGGAACCTTCTCCAAAATAGTCCAAATAGTTGGGCACAAAAATAGCCTCAACAGATAAAAGAAAATTGAAATAACCCCTTGTATCTTATCAGACCACCATGGAATAAAGCTGGATTCAATAGCAAAAGAATCAACAGGAAGTCTACACACACATGGAAATTGAACAACTCTATACTAGAGGACCACTGGGTCAGGGAAGAAATAAAGAAGGAAATCAAAGACTTCTTAAAATCCAACGAAAATGAAGACACAACATACCCAAACCTATGGGACACAATGAAAGCTGTGCTACGAGGAAAGTTCATAGCACTAAGTGCTTTCAAAAAGAAAATTGTGACAGCTCATATTAGCGAATTAACAGCTAAACTGAGTGAATTGGAAAAAAAAAGAAGCAAACACTCCCAAGAGGAGCAGAAGGCAGGAGATCTTCAAACTTAGGGCTGAAATCAAAAACTTAGAAACAAAAATAACTGTACAAAGATTCAATGAAACCAAGAGTTGGTTCCTCGAGAAAATCAACAAAATAGACAGAACCTTAGCCAAATTAACTAAAAGACAGAGGGAGAAATCTCAAATCAACAAAATCAGAAATGAAAAGGGAGAAATAACAACAGAGGAAATCCAGAGAATACTTGGGTCCTACTTCAAAAACCGATACTCCACCAAATTTGAAAACTTAAGTGAAATGAACAATTTTCTTGATAGATTCCACCTACCAAAGCTAAATCAAGATCAGATAAACAGATTAAACAGCCCTATAACCCCTAAGGAATTAGAAGCAATCATTAAAAATCTCACAACCAAAAAAAGCCCAGGGCCAGATGGCTTTAGCACGGAATTCTACTGGACATTCAAAGAGGAGTTAACACCAATACTCTTCAAACTCTTTCAAAAAAAGAATCAGAAAGAACATTGTCAAACTCATTCTTTTTTTTTCTTTTTAAAAAGTTTATTTTTTATTTCTTCAAGTTACATCTCAATCACAATCCCCTCCCTACTCCCCCCTCCAGTCCCACCCTTCCACCCTCCTCCCGTTCAACCCCCCATCCTCTTCCCTTCTGTTTTTTTAG